>CAUPSL010001577.1:0-21650 GCA_963514005.1 Raja brachyura | reverse complement strand
CCCCCCTCTCCCCCCTCTCCCCCCCTCTCCCCCCTCTCCCCCTCCCCCTCTCTCTCCCCCCCTCTCTCTCCCCCTCTCCTCCTCTCCCCCTCTCCCCCAGCTTAGGCTGCCCCCCTCTCCCCCCCTCCCCTCTCCCCCTGCTCTCCCCTCTCCCCCAGCTTAGGCTGCCCCCCTCCCCCTCTCCCCCTCTCCCCTCTCCCCCTCTGTAATGAGGGATAGCCAAGTCTATATTTCTTGGCTACCAATCTAAGAAAGACACAGGTATATTTTCGGGCCTTACAGGGATACGGGGAGAAGGCAGGAACGGGGTACTGATTGGGGATGATCAGCCATGATCACATTGAATGGCGGTGCAGGCTCGAAGGGCCGAATGGCCTACTCCTGCACCTATTGGTCTATGTTTCTATGACTCTAAAATCTTACCAACCACCAAAGTCAGGCTAACCGGCCTATAGTTTTTCCGTTACTTGCTCCCTTCCTAAGCAGCGGGGTAATACTGCCAATGTTCCAATCGTCTGAGGACTCTCGTGATTCTTGAAATATCGCTGCTGATAGTTTGTCTTCCTTCTTCCCCCCCCCCCCCCCCACCCCCCCCCCCCCCCGTTCCCCCCCCACCCCCCCCCCCAGTTTTTTGTGCTGTGTCACGGGCTCCTGCAACTCTCCCAGCTCCTGGTTTCGGGCTACATGAAGAGCATCGTGTCGACCATCGAGAAGCGCTTTGGGCTGTCGAGCCAGAACTCGGGAATGCTCTCTTCCCTCAACGAGGTAGGTGACCGGAATGGGCGGGGCACGTTTTCGGGGCAGGACCCTTCCCCACACTAGAGGCGGTGGAGGGGGAGAAAGCTAGACTCCCAACTTCACAAGTTCTAGGAGTAGAGTCACAGGAAAGACCCGCGGTCCCTTAAGGGGTTGGACAGGCTAGATGCAGGAAGATTGTTCCCGGTGTTGGGGAGATCCAGGACAAGGGGTCACGGCTTAAGGATAAGGGGGAAATCCTTTAGGACCGAGATGAGAAGGACTTTTTTCACGCAGAGAGTGGTGGGTCTCTGGAACTCTCTGCCACAGAGGGTAGTTGAGGCCAGTTCATTGGCTATAGTTAAGAGGGAGTTAGATGTGGCCCTTGTGGCTAAAGGGATCAGAGGGTATGGAGAGAAGGCAGGTACGGGATACTGAGTTGGATGATCAGCCATGATCATATTGAATGGCGGTGCAGGCTCGAAGGGCCGAATGGCCTATTCCTGCACCTAATTTCTATGTTTCTATGTCCCGTCGGATCTGAAAATAGCGATCTCGTCCCGTCAGCCGCGCCGGCGCAGTTGGGGGAGGGTTGCCGGGAGCGGTACCGTTTTCAATCGCGGCGCAGCTGACGGGCCCGGCAAGGCGCGACTGCCGCGTTCAGACTCGTGCCGTTGATGTTAGAAAGTTAATTCAAGTTCATAAAGGGAATTACTTTGTAAAATCGAATGAAATTTGCTAATGGTGAGTCAGGCGCCCCAAAAATTGTAGCACTATCCTGTGCCGTTTTGGCTGTATTTCGGGAAGATAGATGCAATCATACATACATGCATACATACCAGTGTTTCCACTTTGAAGGAAATTACCAAGAATTCGAGGAAATTCTGGTTGTCTTCGCGGGACGAAGGGAGGGAGGGAGGGAAAGGGGGAGGGGGGAGAGAGAGAGGGAGGAAGGGAGAGCAGGAGGGAGGGAGAGCAGAGACTGAGACCATTCGTACAAGCTGCAATTCGTAGTGCTTTACAAAAGAAACAAAAGAATAACATAGTTTAAAAAACATTGCAGAACCACAATACAACACAGGACAACAAAATAGCCAATAAGACAACTGCATGTATAGTAAAACAAAGTCACTAAAATATTAAAACAATTTTAAAAGCACATAAAAGGGTTAAGATTAGAAGATTAAGATTACCTACATGTTGGGTTATGGAAAAGCTACAGTAAACAACAGTGTTTTTAGGCCTGATTTAAATGAGGTTACAGTCTGTGCACACCTCAGATGTTCACGGAGCTTGTTCCACAGGCGTGGAGCATAAAAACTGAACGCTGCTTCGGCCTTTTTAGTTCTGACCCTGGGAACATCAGGGTAAACCCTGTCCCCGAAGACCTGAGGAGTCTAGGTGCCTCATATACAACAAATTGGAAAAACAAAGACAGCTAAAGCTGTTGGACGCAACAAAAGCTGCCTTGCATAACACTGTACAAGGGAGTGACAGAAGCAGGCAGATACGGTGTGGTTACGTAGATCTGTTTTCCCTTGGTCTTCTTTGTTTTGTTAACTTGTGCCCGTGAAAAAAACCCAACGCAAATAGCACGCAGGAAGCAATTCTGAAAATTTCAGGAAATACCATAGAATTCCAGGAAATTGGCATTCCAGTTAAGGAATTTTTTTTTTTTGAGGCGTGGAAGCACTAATATATACAAGATGAGACGTTTAGTTATATATGGATGTTGTCAAGCTAGAAAGGGTTCGGAGATGATTTACGAGGATGTTGCCGGGACTAGAGGGTGTGAGCTACAGGGAGAGGTTGAGCAGGCTGGGTCTCTATTCCATGGGGCGCAGGAGAATGAGGGGGGATCTTATAGAGGTGGACAAAATCATGAGGGGAATAGATCGGGTAGAGTCTCTTGCCCAGAGTAGGGGAATCGAGGACCAGAGGACACAGGTTCAAGGTGAAGGGGAAAAGATTTAATAGGAATCCGAGGGGTAACTTTTTCACACAGAGGGTGGTGGGTGTATGGAACGAGCTGCCAGAGGAGGTAGTTGAGGCTGGGACTATCCCAACTTTAAGAAACAGTTAGACAGATCCATGGATCGGACAGGTTTGGAGGGATATGGACCAAGCGCGGGCAGGTGGGACTAGTGTAGCTTGGCTGGTGTGGGCAAGTTGGGCCAAAGGGCCTGTTTCCATGCTGTATCACTCTATGACTCTAACACTATCACTCTAATTAGGCCATTCGGCCCATCGAGCCTACTCTGTAATTCAATCACGGCTGATGTCTTTCAAGAGAGAGTTAGATTTAGCTCTTATGGCTAACAGAATGAAAGGATATGGGGAGAAAGCAGGAACGGGGTACTGATTGTGGATGATCACATTAAATGGTGGTCCTGTCTCGATGGGCCAAATCATAGAAACATAGAATCCTAGAAAATAGGTGCAGGAGTAGGCCATTCGGCCCGTCGAGCCAGCACCGCCATTCAATATAATCATGGCTGATCATCCAACTCAGTATCCCGTACCTGCCTTCTCTCCATACCCCCTGATCCCTTTAGCCACAAGGACCACATCTAACTCCCTCTTAAATATAGCCAATGAACTGGCCTCAACTACCTTCTGTGGCAGAGAATTCCACAGACTCACCACTCTCTGGGTGAAAAATGATTTCCTCATCTCGGTCCTAAAAGACTTCCCCCTTATCCTTAAACTGTGACCCCCTTGTCCTGGACCTGCCCAACATCGGGAACAATCTTCCTGCATCTAGCCTGTCCAACCCCTTAAGAATTTTGTAAGCCTCTATAAGATCCCCCCTCAAACTCCTAAATTTCAGCGAGTACAAGCCGAGTCTATCCAGTCTTTCTTCATATGGAAGTCCTGCCATCCCAGGAATCAGTCTGGTGAACCTTCTCTGTACCCCCTCTATGGCAAGAATGTCTTTCCTCAGATTAGGAGACCAAAACTGCACCCAATACTCCAGGTGTGGCCTACTCCTGCATCTATTTCCCACGTTTCTGTCTCTCCCTCCTAACCCCATTCTCCTGCCTTCTCCCCATAACCCCTGACACCCGCACTAATCAAGAATCTGTCTATCTCTGCCGTAAAAATATCCACTGACTTGGCCTCCACAGCCCTGTACCTGTTGTCTATTGTGTCCGTGTCTGCTCTGGCCCTCTCACTGTAGCGAGCCTCCCCACTACACTAGCCACTGCTGTCGTTACAGATTGGGAGCACGGTGTTGATTGTCTTCGTCAGCTACTTCGGTAGCCGGGTGCACCGGCCACGGTTCATCGGCTGTGGAGGGATCCTGGTCAGCGTTGCCGCCTTCACCATGTCCCTGCCGCACTTCATCATGGGCCGCTACACGTACGACGGGGTCGTGCAGAGTGAGTAGATCCTCCTCCGCCCCATCCTCGTCTGGCACCATTTGAAAAATCACTTCTTTTTGGAGAGAAGGAATGGGCGACGTTTCGGGCCGAGACCCAAAGGGTCTCGAGCCGAAACGTCACCCATTCCTTCCCTTCACAGATGCTGCCTGACCCGCTGAGTTACTCCAGCACTCTGTGAAACGTCACCTATCCATGTTCTCCACAGATGCTGCCTGACCCGCTGAGTTACTCCAGCACTCTGTGAAACGTCACCTATCCATGTTCTCCACAGATGCTGCCTGACCCGCTGAGTTACTCCAGCACTCTGTGAAACGTCACCTATCCATGTTCTCCACAGATGCTGCCTGACCCGCTGAGTTACTCCAGCACTCTGTGAAACGTCACATAGAAACATAGAAATTAGGTGCAGGAGTAGGCCATTCGGCCCTTCGAGCCAGCACCGCCATTCAATGTGATCATGGCTGATCATCCAACTCAGTACCCCGTTCCTGCCTTCTCTCCATATCCCCTGACTCCGCTATCTTTAAGAGCCCTATCTAGCTCTCTCTTGAAAGCATCCAGAGAACCGGCCTCCACCGCCCTCTGAGGCAGAGAATTCCACAGACTCACAACTCTCTGCGTGAAAAAGTGAAAAGTGTTTCCTCGTCTCCGTTCTAAATGACTTATCCCTTATTCTTAAATCTGGTTCTGGACTCCCCCAACATCGGGAACATGTTTCCTGCCTCTAGCATGTCCAAACCCTTAATAATCTTATATGTTTCAATAAGATCCCCTCTCATCCTTCTAAACTCCAGAGTGTACAAGCCCAGCCGCTCCATTCTCTCAGCATACGACAGTCCCGCCATCCCGGGAATTAACCTTGTAAAACTTACGCTGCACTCCCTCAATAGCAAGAATGTCCTTCCTCAAATTAGGGGACCAAAACTGCACACAATACTCCAGGTGTGGTCTCACTGGGGGCCTGTACAACTGCAGATGGACCTCTTTGCTCCTATACTCAACTCCTCTTGTTATAAAGGCCAACATGCCATTCGCTTTCTTCACTGCCTGCTGTACCTGCATGCTTACTTTCATAGACTGATGAACAAGGACCCCCAGATCCCGTTGTACTTCCCCTTTTCCGAACTTGACGCCATTTAGATAATAATCTGCCTTCCTGTTTTTGATACCAAAGTGGATAACCTCACATTTATCCGCATTAAACTGCATCTGCCACGCATCTGCCCACTCCCCCCCAACCTGTCCAAGTCACCCTGCATTCTCATAGCATCCTCCTCACAGTTCACACTGCCACCAACTTTGTGTCATCGAGTTACTTTGAATCCCTTCATCCAAATCATTGATGTATATTGTAAATAGCTGCGGACCCAGCACCGGTCATATAGGTAGAATGAACCTCGTCTGGTCGATGGTAACTCGATGCCGCTTGTTCTGCCCCCCCACCCCCCCCGCTAGACAACGTAACTGGCACGTGCCGCGCGGCAGGCAGTGTCCCGGCGGTGAACGAGACCTGTGGCACCGGCGAGGATGGGAGTGACCACCACGTCTTGTCGTTGCTGATGCTCGGACAACTGCTGCTGGGTATTGGCGGAGTCCCCATCCAACCCTTCGGTATCTCCTACGTCGACGACTACGCCAGCAACAGAAACTCGCCCTTGTACCTCGGTAAGTCCTGCCTCACTGCACTCGGAGACCCGGGTTCGATCCCGACTACGTGTGCTGTCTGCGTAGGTATGTTACAATACCTACCTTGAGCAGCGCTGCAGTTCTGCCGCTCCCCGTGTGTGCGCGACTTTGGCGCCTTTCAGAGGGGAGCGGGTTTTTTCTAGGCAGTCCAAATCAATCCATGTCGGGCGATTTCGTCGCTAAAGAGACATTTCATTCATGAAGCTATTTTTAAACTACGCTAGATTATTTATTAACTAGAGTAGTTTAAAAAGCATCTTCTAAAGCTCTGAACGGTGACAGCGGAACGGACCTAACGTAGGCGATAAAAGGAGCTACACACTTTATTTTTACATAAAAACTTGGTTTTTAGGAAGGCTTTGATCACATTTTCATGTTGCGAAAAGGGGACAAAAAAAAATGTATGAACCGGCTGTATTTTTCCTGCCGACTTCACCGCAAACCGCAACGTTCCAATCCACCGCATTCCACTAAAACCCACTCGCTAGTTGATTTAAATGGCCATTAATTTACAGGCATTAAACACTAAATTCCTTCCATTTGGCCCAGAAATTCATGAAAATGAGATTTAAAAATTATGTTATATTGTGGATTATTGTGTGAATGTTATTTGGACACTTAGGCAATTTAAAGTTTATCTTTTCTTAAGAAATGGATCGATGTTTAGATCTACTCATCGAATTTTGTAATTAGCTCCAATTAGATAACTAACTAATTATATGCTTTAATTTCAGGTCATCCAAGTAAGATTGTTTCATATTTGTTTCAGAATGCTTCAATCTATAATAACTGAAAATTTCATTGAGTTCTCTTAATTTTTAAGAAAGTTATGGGCTTTTAACTGATCCAGATCACAGCTTTTGAGTTAAGTCAATGGAAAGGCAATGGGGAACAAGATGCTAATTTCCGAGTATGAAAATGGTCATAACTTTCTTAATACTGAAGATATGAAAGTGAATTAGGTGTCAAATTAAACTTATTTTTATGCTTTATCTGATGGGATAAATTGCAGACTTGATTTTTTAAATCTCAAAATTTTGTAACATTGCTAGTCTGCACGGAGTTTGCACGTTCTCCTCGTGACCCGTGTGGGTTTTCTCCCAGATTGGCGATTTCCTCCCACACTCCAAAGACGTGCAGGTGCGTTTGCTTAGTGTAAGTGCAACACCTGGTGGGTGTAGGATAGTGTTAATGTGCGGGGGTCGCTGGTCGGCGCGGACCCGGTGGGCCGAAGGGCCTCTTTCGCACACTGTATCTCAAAACTGAACTAAACCTCAACTCTCTACAACTTGCGTCTTGGAGTCAGGCCCTTCAGCCCATCTTGTTCATACTGTCCAAGGTAGCATACAGCATGGAAACAGACCCTCCAGCTCACCTTGTCCATGCCAAGCAAGTCGGCATTGTGGAGTCAGTCAGATACAGCATGGTAGCAGGCCCTTTGGCCCAACTTGCCCCATGCTGACCAAGTCGGCATTTTGGAGTCGTAGAATCATTTAGCATGGAAACGGGCCATTCAGCCCATCTCCTTCTCCTCTTGACATTATACAGTCATACAGCAGGGAAGCTGGCCCTTCGGCCCAACTTGCCCATGCTGACCAAATTACCATTTTGGAGTCGTAGAGTCACAGCAGCATGGAAACAGGCCCTTCGGCCCAACTTGACCAATGCTGGTCAAGGTGCTCTATCTACACTAGACCCACCTGCCCACGTTTTTGGCCACATCACCCCCCCCCCCCCCCCCCCCCCCCACCGACTCGAGCTTTTCCGATCCATGAACCTGTCCCACCCATGAATCTCCAACTCGGCTCCATATTTGCAGCCCCCGGACACTTGTGGGAGAGGCAATCTTGTGACAAACTACGCCGTCCTCAGTCTCGACAGTCCGAAACGTCGCACATTCCTTCTCCCCGGAGATGCTGCCTGTCCCGCTGAGTTACTCCAGCTTTTTTGCGTCCTATCTTTGGTCTAAAGCAGGTCCTTCCTGCAGGAGAGCCGGCGTGGGTTTTTTTTCACCTGGGGTCTGTTCTTGCCCGAGCAAACTGCCCAGCTTGTCTGGCAAAATGCCTCATCGCCAGAACTCACCAACAAGCACTGAGACCTGGTTTGGCTGGCGGTGAGGGGAGCCCTCCCAGTCAGATCCTTCCTGCACCGTTGGAACCTCACTGCCAACGCACGCAGCCCTCGGGACGGCTGCTATGGAGAGGAGATGGCTGCATAGAAACATAGAAACTAAGTGCAGGAGTAGGCCATTCGGCCCTTCGAGCCTGCACCGCCATTCAATATGATCATGGCTGATCATCCAACTCAGTATCCCGTACCTGCCTTCTCTCCATACCCTCTGATCCCTTTAGCCACAAGGGCCACATCTAACTCCCTCCTAAATATAGCCAACGAACTGGCCTCAACTACCTTCTGTGGCAGAGAGTTCCAGAGACCCACCATTCTCTGTGTGAAAAAAGCCCTTCTCATCTCGGTCCTAAAGGATTTCCCCCTTATCCTTAAGCTGTGACCCCTTGTCCTGGACCTCCCCAACATCGGGAACAATCTTCCTGCATCTAGCCTGTCCAACCCCTTAAGAATTTTGTACGTTTCTATAAGATCCCCTCTCAATCTCCTAAATTCTAGAGAGTATAAACCGAGTCTATGCAGTCTTTGTTCATAAGACAGTCCTGACATCCCAGGACTGGGATGCCCATCTCTTTGCAGAGTGTGGATTTGCTCAAAGAGTCTGGAGAAAAATGCAAGGGTCCCTGGTACGCTTTATCCCGAACAGCTCCGTCACAGAGGACTCTGTGATTTACGGACTGTTCCCAGGGACACATTCAGAGACTGACATCGAGTGCTGCTGGAGGGTCATCAACTCGGTGAAAGACGCTCTCTGGGCTGCCCGAGCGTTGTTCACCACCCAGCAGAGCGAGATGTCCGTCGGGGAATGTTGCCGACTGGCCCACTGCAGACTGCAGGAGTACGTGCTGAGGGACGCACTGAAGCTCGGTGCAGACAACGCCAAGGCTCGGTGGGGGAGGACCACAGTCTAGGGTCCTTCCGCTGCTGGACATGGGGGGCACGGTGTGGTGGAGACGCCCCTCAAAATAAGGGACGGTATCCCACGCCGGGGGGGGCCACATGAGTGGGGGATCGATTCACGAAATTTGAGCAATGTATATAGACTGTATGGAACAATTTGTGTAGCCTCCGAAAATGTCGGATGGATTTTTCGCACGGTTGATGTGTTGTGTATATTTATTACTCGAATAAAGTCTATTTTGAAATATAATTTTTTTTTAAAAAGTCTGTTCTTGCCGCAGGTATTCTGTTTGCCGTCAGCGTTCTGGGCCCAGCGTTCGGCTTCGTGCTGGGATCCTGCGCACTCCGTGTCTTCATCGACGTGGACAAGGTGACGGCAGGTGAGTGTCGTTGGGGGGCAGGTGGGGGGAGATATTGGGGGTCTCCCCCTTCAGCTGTCGACGGGGCTTTATTGCCAGATGTCCCGAAAGGGAATTGAGCGATTCATACTCGCAGCCGCACGACAGGCGTGTAGACGTCACAATAAATTAATTCACCATTGCTGAAAACATTAGTGGCGCAGTGGTGCTGGTTCCCCCATCTCCATAGACAATAGGTGCAGGGGTAGCCAGCACCGCCATTCAATGTGATCACGGCTGATCATCCCCAATCAGTACCCCGTTCCTGCCTTCTCCCCATGTCCCCTGACTCCGCTATCTTTAAGAGCCCTATCTAGCTCTCTCTTGAACGTGCATCCAGAGAACCGGCCTCCACCGCCCTCTGAGGCAGAGAATTCCACAGACTCACAACTCTCTGTGTGAAAAAGTGTTTCCTCATCTCCGTTCTAAATGGCTTACCCCTTATTCTTAAACTGTGTGTGGCCCCTGGTTCTGGACTCCCCCAACATCGGGAACATGTTTCCTGCCTCTAGCGTGTCCAAACCCTTAATAATCTTATAAGATTATATAAGGTTATCTTATATTTCATATATATTTCAATGAGAAACATATATTTCAATGAGATCCCCTCTCATCCTTCTAAACTCCAGAGTGTACAAGCCCAGCCGCTCCATTCTCTCAGCATACGACAGTCCCGCCATCCCGGGAATTAACCTGGTGAACCTACGCTGCACTCCCTCAATAGCAAGAATGTCCTTCCTCAAATTGTCCCATACACCCACCTCCCTTTGTGTGAATCCCTCAGATTCCTATTAAACCTTTCCCCCTTCACCTTGAACCTGTGTCCTCTGGTCCTCGATTCCCCTACTCTGGGCAAGAGACTCTACCCGATCTATTCCTCTCATGATTTTGTACACCTCTATAAGATACCCCCTCATCCTCCTGAGCTCCATGGAATAGAGACCCAGCCTGCTCAACCTCTCCCTGTAGCTCACACCCTCTAGTCCCGGCAACATCCTCGTAACGGATCGTAAAGGATTCTCTCCTGGTGCTCAGTCTGAAGAAGGGTCTCGACCCGAAACATCACCCGTTCCTTCTCTCCAGAGGCGCTGCTTGTCCCACTGAGTTACTCCAGCTTTTTAGAAACATTAAAAAGAAATTAGGTGCAGGAGTAGGCCATTCGGCCCTTCGAGCCTGCACCGCCATTCAATATGATCATGGCTGATCATCCAACTCAGTATCCCGTACCTGCCTTCTCTCCATACCCCCTGATCCCCTTAGCCACAAGGGCCACATCTGATTCCTGGGATAACCAGACTGATTCCTGGGATGTCAGGATTTTCATATGAGGAAAGACTGGATAGACTCGGCTTGTACTCGCTGGAATTTAGAAGATTGGGGGGGGGATCTTATAGAAACTTACAAAATTCTTAAGGGGTTGGACAAGTTAGATGCTGGAAGATTGTTCCCGACGTTGGGAGAGTCCAGAACAAGGGGTCACAGTCTAAGGATAAGGGGGAATTCCTTTAGGACCGAGATGAGGAAAACATTCTTTACACAGAGATTGGTGAGTCTCTGGAATTCTCTGCTACAGAGGGTAGTTGAGGCCAGTTCATTGGCTATATATTAAGAGGGAGTTAGATGTGGCCCTTGTGGCTAAAGGGATCAGAGGGTATGGAGAGAAGGCAGGTACGGGATGCTCAGTTGGATGATCAGCCATGGTCACATTGAATGGCGGTGCAGGCTCGAAGGGCCGAATGGCCTACTCCTGCACCTCTTCATACCCCCTGATCCCCTTAGCCACAAGGGCCACATCTAACTCCCTCTTAAATATAGCCAATGAACTGGCCTCAACTACCCTCTGTGGCAGAGAGTTCCAGAGACCCACCACTCTCTGTGTGAAAAAATTCCTTCTCATCTCGGTTCTAAAGGATTTCCCCCTTATCCTTAAGCTGTGACCCCTTGTCCTGGACCTCCCCAACATCGGGAACAATCTTCCTGCATCTAGCCTGTCCAACCCCTTGTGTGTCTACCCTGACAGTTGTTGTGTCTTCTCTCTATTGCAGCAGAGATTGGGGACCTTGAGTTTGGAGACCCTCGTTGGCTGGGTGCCTGGTGGCTGGGTTTCCTCTTCGCGGCCAGCTGTGTCTTGGTCTTCTCTCTGCCCTACTTCTTCTTCCCCAGAGAGATGCCCAAAGAGGTAGGACTGTCGGCCAATGTTGAATCTGAAAGAAGGGTCTCGCCCCGAAACGTCGCCCATTAATTCCTTCTCTCCAGAGATGCTGCCTGTCCCGCTGAGTTACTCCGGCTTTTTGTGTCATATCTTCAGCCAGCATTGAATATTACTTTATTTGTCCTGTCGACTGAGGTACAGGGAAATTAATCTTCGTAGACAGTTGTGTACACTCAGTTTAGTTTAGAGGCACAGCGCGGAAACAGGCCCTTCAGCCCACCGAGTCCGTGCCGACCAGCGATCCCCACACACTATCCTACACACACACACGGGACAATTCACATTTACACCAAGCCGATTAACTGACAAACCTGCACGTCTTTGGAGTGTGGGAGGAAACTGAAGATCTCGGAGAAAACCCACGCAGGTCACGGGGAGAACGTGCAAACTCCGTACAGACAGCGCCCGTAGTCGGGATCGAACCCGGGTCTCCGGCGCTGTGAGGCAGCGACTCTACCGCTGCGCCATTTAGTTTATTGTCACGTGTACTGAGGTACAGTGAAAAGCTTCTGTTGCGTGCTAACCAGTCAGCGGAAAGACAATAACCATATAACAATTACAGCACGGAAACAGGCCCTCTCGGCCCTTCCAGTCCGTGCCGACCATTTATTTTCCCCTAGTCCCATCTACCTGCACGCAGACCATACCCCTCCATTCCCTTCCCGTCCATATACCTATCCACTTTACTTTTAAATGTTAAAATCGATCCTGCCTCCACCACTTCTACAGGAAGATCATTCCACACAGCCACCACTCTCTGAGTAAAGAAGTTCCCCCTCATGTTACCCCTAAACTTCTGTCCCTTAATTCTCATGTCATGCCCTCTTGTTTGAATCTTCCCTACCCTCAATGGGAAAAGCTTATCCACGTCAACTCTGTCTATCCCTTTCATCATTTTAAAGACCTCAATCAAGTCCCCCCTTAACCTTCTGCGCTCCAAAGAATAAAGACCTAACTTGTTCAACCGTTCTCTGTAACTTAGTTGCTGGAACCCAGGCAACATTCGAGTAAATCTCCTCTGTACTCTCTCTATTTTGTTGACATCCTTCCTATAATTAGGCGACCAAAATTGTACACCATACTCCAGAACTGGTCTCACCAATGCCTTGTACAATTTTAACATTACTTCCCTACTCCTATATTCAATGCTCTGATTTATAAAGGCCAGCACACCAAAAGCTTTCTTTACCACCCTATCTGCATGCGATTCCACCTTCAGGGAACTATGCACAGTTATTCCTAGATCCCTCTGTTCCACAGCATTCCTCAATTCCCTACAATCGAGCCGTCCACAGGGTACAGATACAGGATAAAGGGAATAACGTTTAGTGCAAGGTAAAGTCATCAAAGTCCGATTAAAGATAGTCTGAGGGTCACCAATGAGGTAGATAGTAGTTCAGGACCGCTCTCTAGTTGGTGAGAGGACGGTTCAGTTGCCTGATAACAGCCGGGAAGAAACTGTCCCTGAATCTGGAGGTGTGTGCGTTCGTTTTCACACTTCTGTACCTCTTGCCCGATGGGAGAGGGGAGAAGAGGGAGTGGCCGGGGGCGAGACTCTATACTTGTGGTAGGATGGTTCAGTTGCCTGATTTAATGCTGTTTTACATGTGTTCATCTATTGCAAAGGTGAGCGTAGGTTCACCAGGTTAATTCCCGGGATGGCGGGACTGTCATATGCTGAGAGAATGGAGCGGCTGGGCTTGTACACTCTGGAGTTTAGAAGGATGAGAGGGGATCTCATTGAAACATATAAGATTATTAAGGGTTTGGACACACAAGAGGCGGGAAACACGTTCCCGATGTTGGGGGCGTCCAGAACCAGGGGCCACACACAGTTTAAGAATAAGGGGTAAGCCATTGAGAACGGAGACGAGGAAACACTTTTTCTCACAGAGAGTTGTTGTGAGTCTGTGGAATTCTCTGAACTCCAGAACAAGGGGTCACAGTTTAAGGATAAGGGGGAAGTCTTTTAGGACCGAGATGAGAAGATCTTTTTTCACACAGAGAGTGGTGAATCTGTGGAATTCTCTGCCTCAGAGGGCGGTGGAGGCCAGGTTCTCTGGATACTTTCAAGAGAGAGCTAGATAGAGCTCTTAAAGATAGCGGAGTCAGGGGATATGGGGAGAAGGCAGGAACGGGGTACTGATTGGGGATGATCAGCCACAATCACATTGAATGGCGGTGCTGGCTCGAAGGGCCGAATGGCCTACTCCTGCACCTATTGTCTATTGTGTATTCTCGTTTAAATGACTGCGATGATTGTTCCTCTATCCCAGGGCTCCGATGATCTCAAAAGTGACACCATTTTGGAAAAAGACGTCTTAAAGGTCAAAGAAGAGGTGAATGCCGCCCAGAATCTATCGCTGATCCAGTTCATCAAAAGTAGGTTTCTCCAAAGTCCGCGCTGTCCGGTAGAATGTACGGATGGGCCGAAGGGCTTGTTTCCACGGTGTATCACTCCAGCTAAAACTCCACCTTAAAAACTCTAGCTAAAAACTCCAGCACGGTAGAGTTGCTGCCTCACAGCGCCGGAGACCCGGGTTCGATCCCGACCACGGGCGCTGTCTGTACGGAGTTTGCACGTTCTCCCCGTGACCTGCGTGGGGTTTTCTCCGGGATCTTCGGTTTCCTCCCGCACTCCAAAGACGCGTGGGTTTGTAGGTTATTCGGTAGGTATGTTACAAAACTTACCTTTAGCGGTGCTGCAGTTCTGCCGCTGGCCGTGTGCGCGACTTTGGCGCCTTTAAGGGGGGGGGGGTGGGGTTAAAATGCGGTTTTCCCCATGCAATCTGGAGCTTTCTGTTGTCGGAGTGCGATCTATTTCTGGAGATGCGTTCCGACTGCCGGTAAGTCCATTTTTTAAAATAAATCGCCCCGACTATTTCATCGCTGCAGTAAAATAAAAATTAGCTCCTAATGCCGTGAACGCCGACAATGGGACGGATTTTACGTAGGGGACGGGTAAGTGAAAGCTGTTTATTTTTACATATAAACTTGCTTTTTTAGGGGACTAATCAATATTTCATGTTGAGAAACGTGATTTAGTCCCCGTACGAACCGGCAGAAAATTTCCTGCCGATATTGGGTTTAAATTCACCGCAACCGCAACGTTCCAATCCATCGCGTTCCAGAAAATCCCACTCGCAAGCTGTTTAAAATGCCCATTAATTTACAGGCATTAAACACTGAATTCCTTCAATTTGGCCTATAAATTAATGACAATTAGATTTTAAAATCATGTTATATTGTGAATTATTAGGGTGTTATTGACTGTTAATTGGACACTTAGGTTTTAATTTTTTTTTTAATTTTTCTTAAGAAATGGATAGATGTTGAGATCTAGTAATTGAATTTTGTAATTGGCTACAGTTCGGTAACTAACTAATTACATGCTTTAATTTCAGGTCATCCAAGTAAGATTGTTTCATATTAGTTTCAGAATGCTTCAATCTATAATAACTGAAAATTTCTTTCAGTTCTCTTAATTTTTAAGGAAGTTATGGGCTTTTGACTGTCCTCGATCACAACTTTTGTGTTAAGACAATGGAAAAGCAATGGGGAACAAGATGCTAATTCCCGAGTATGAAAATGGCCATAACTTTTTTAATACTGAAGATATGAAAGTGAATTAGGTGTCAAATTAAACTTCTTTTTATGCTTTATCTGATGGGATAAATTGCAGACTTGATTTTTTTAAATCTCAAAATTTTGTAACATTGCTATAATCGGCTTGGTGTAAATTTAACTTGTCCCTAGTGGGTGTTGGATAGTGTTAGTGTTTGCGGGGATCGCTGGTCGGCGCGGACCCGGTGGGCCGAAGGGCCTGTTTCCGCGCTGGATCTCTAAACTAAACTGAAACACCAGCTAAAACTAAATCATTGTCGTACAACATGTAAACGGGCTCTTTGGCCCAAGGTCTAAGCTGGCTTTTTGCTTGCTTGAATTTAACATTGCCACCCTGGTTCAGACCTATCTACACCTCTCATAATTTTACACTGACTCACAGAGTGATACAGTGTGGAAACAGGCCCTTCGGCCCAACTTGCCCATGCTGGCCAACATGCCCCATCTACACTAGTCCCACCTGCCTGCACCGGGTCCATATTCCTCCAAACCTGTCCTGTCCATGTACCTGTTTAAGAAAGAACTGCAGATGCTGGAAAAAAAAATCGAAGGTAGACAAAAAATGCTGGAGTAACTCAATGGGTGAGGCAGCATCCATGGAGAGGAGTAGGCGTCGTTTCGGGTCGAGGCCCTTCTTCAGGAACTTCTCTCCATAGATGCTGCCTCGCCCGCTGAGTTTCTCCAGCATTTATTGTCTACTCTCCATGTACCTGTCTAACTGCTTCTTAAATGTTGGGATAGTCCCAGCCTCGACTACCTCCTCTGGCAGCTGGTTCCATAGGCCCTTCGGCACAACTAGGTGTGTTTCCACACTGTATCACTCTATGACTCAGATTCCTATTAAATCTTTTCCTTTTCTAACTAAATCTATCCCCTGATATGCTTCTATCAGTGAAGAAAGCGAAAGGCATGTTGGCCTTTATAGCAAGAGGAGTTGAGTATAGGAGCAAAGAGGTCCTTCTGCAGTTGTACAGGGCCCCAGTGAGACCACACCTGGAGTATTGTGTGCAGTTTTGGTCCCCTAATTTGAGGAAGGACATTCTTGTTATTGAGGGAGTGCAGCTTAGGTTCACCAGGTTAATTCCCGGGATGGCGGGGACTGTCATATGCTGAGAGAATGGAGCGGCTGGGCTTGTGCACTCTGGAGTTTAGAAGGATGAGAGGGGATCTGATTGAATCATATATGATTATTAAGGGTTTGGACATGCTAGAGGCAGGAAACATGTTCCCGATGTTGGGGGAGTCCAGAACCAGGGTCAACAGTTTAAGAATAAGGGGTGATCCATTTAGAACGGAGACGAGGAAACACTTTTTCACACAGAGAGTTGTGAGTCTGTGGAATTAATTGCCTCAGAGGGCGGTGGAGGCCGGTTCTCTGTATACTTTAGGAGCAGAATTAGGCCATTCGGCCCATCGAGTCCACTCTGCCATTCAGAACGGAGACGAGGAAACACATTTTCTCACAGAGAGTTGTGAGTCTGTGGAATTCTCTACCCCATAGGCCGGTTCTCTGGATACTTTCAAGAGAGAGCTAGATAGGGCTCTTAAAGATAGTGGAGTCAGGGGATATGGGGAGAAGGCAGGAACGGGGTACTGATTGGGGATGATCAGCCATGATCACATTGAATGGCGGTGCTGGCTCGAAGGGCCGAACGGCCTACTCCTGCACCTATTGTCTATTGTCTGGCAGGTCTTCCCGTGAGCAGGTCTGTCGGGGGGGGAACTGATAAAGGCTAAGTGTTGACATGTGCATCATGATTTAACAGGAGTGGCCTGTTTTCATTGCTTCACTGGTGGCCTTCTCTAGACATGTCTGTGCCTGCTATCAGTGGCCACGATATAACCCCCATCGAGTATAAACTTGTAAACTGCGATGTTCCCAAATCACTTTTACTTCTTCCGAATCTGCGACTTTAGAGCTATCGGAGTAGGACCCATAACCAGAGGACGTAGGTTCTTCTTCGTGCGTGTGACGTGCACAACCTAAAGTTGTTGGACAACTTGTTCTATTTGATCTTCTGTCGAGTTGATTGCATTAGTCGAAACAGGGCGGACCCCGTGAAGGTTGCAATCCCCCCACCTACCCCAGGACATAGGTTGAAGGTTGAGAGGGGAAAAGATTTAATAGGAATCTGAGGCATATAGTGATACAGTGTGGAAACAGGCCCTTCGGCCCGACTTGCCCACACCGGCCGACTTGTCCCAGCCACACTGGTCCCACCTGCCTGCGTTTCGGTCCATATCCCTCCAGACCTGTCCCTATCCATGTACCTGTCTAACTGTTTCCTAAACGTTGGGATAGTCCCAGCCTAGGGTGGTCACATAGAAACATAGAAATTAGGTGCAGGAGTAGGCCATTCGGCCCTTCGAGCCTGCACCACCATTCAATGTGATCATGGCTGATCATCCAACTCAGTATCCCGTACGTGCCTTCTCTCCATACCCTCTGATCCCCTTAGCCACAAGGGCCACATCTAACTCCCTCTTAAATATAGCCAATGAACTGGCCTCAACTACCCTCTGTGGCAGAGAGTTCCAGAGACCCACCACTCTCTGTGTGAAAAAAGTCCTTCTCATCTCGGTCCTAAAGGATTTCCCCCTTATCCTTAAGCTGTGACCCCTTGTCCTGGACTTCCCCAACATCGGGAACAATCTTCCTGCATCTAGCCTGTCCAACCCCTTAAGAATTTTGTAAGTTTCTATAAGATCCCCTCTCAATCTCCTAAATTCTAGAGAGTATAAACCGAGTCTATCCAGTCTTTCTTCATAAGACAGTCCTGACATCCCAGGAATCAGTCTGGTGAACCTTCTCTGCACTCCCTCTATGGCAATAATGTCCTTCCTCAGATTTGGAGACCAGAACTGTACGCAATACTCCAGGTGTGGTCTCACCAAGACCCTATACACGGTGGCGCAGCGGTAGAGTTGCTGCCTTACACCAAACGAAGCGCCAGAGACCCAGGTCCCAGGTTCGATCCCGACTACGGGTGCTGTCTGTACGGAGTTTGCACGTTCTTCCTGCATGGGTTTCCTCCCGCACTTAAAGGACGTGCGGGTTTTGTAGGTTAATTGGCTTGGTATAAATGTGAAATGTCCCTAGTGGGGTCCCTAGGATGGCATTAGTGTGCGGGGATCGCTGGTCGGCGCGGACCTGATGGGCCGAAGGGCCTGTTTCCGCGCTGTATCTCTGAACTAAACCTCCTCCCTCCTCTGGCAGCTCGTCCCATACGCCCACTGAACCACCGAGTTAATCCAGTATCAGCCGTGTAAACATCTGCAGTTCCGTGTTAGTGCTGCGTCATGCCACTGACTCAACGATTCCATGTGCACTGGGGACAATGTGCAATTGTACTGAGCCGATTAACCTACAGACCCGCACGTCTTGGGACGGCGGGAGGAAACCGGAGCACCCGGAGGAAACCCACGCAGGTCACGGGGGAGATCGTGCAATTTCCAGGCATCCTGAGGTCAGGATTGAACCCGGGACCCTGGAGCCGTGAGGCAGCGCCTCTACCCGCTGCGCCACTCTGCCACCCATGCTGAAGACACTCAATGTATTGAACTAGTGGTGGAGGCATGCAGACCCTTCGGCCCATCCCACCCTAGATGCCCCATCTACACTAGTCCCACGCTGTCACTGGGAGAACGTGCAAACTACACACATGGACACAGACACACACACACACACACACACACACACACAGCACACACACACATAGACACGCACACACACACACACAGACACACACACACACACACACACAGACAAACATACACACACACACACACACACACAGACACAGACACACTCACACACACACATAGAGACGTGCACACACACTCACACACTCACACACACACACATAGAGACGCGCACACACACACACACACACACACACACACACAGACACACACACAGACACACACACAGACACACACACGTATAGACACACACACATAGACACACACACACACATAGACACACACGCACATAGACACACACATAGACACACACACACACATAGACACACTCACACACAGACACACACGCACACAGACACACACAGCCACACACACACACACATAGACACGCACACACACATAGACACGCACACACACATAGACAGACACACACACACACAGACACACACACACACACACACACACACACACACATATAGACATACACACAGACACAGACACACAGACACACACACAGACACACACACAGACACACACACAGACACACACACAGACACACACAGACACACACACACACACAGACACACACAGACACACACACACACACAGACACACACACACACATAGAGACGCACAGACACACACACACACACTCACACACTGGCCCTCACACACACAGACACACACAGACACACACAGACAGACACACAGACACACACACTGGCCCTCACACACACACAGGCGGGCTCCATGTTTGCGTTGGCCAACTGTAGTAAGCCCAGATGTGTTCCTGTAACCTCTCACACAGATTCTAAACAGCAATCTGTCAGCGTCCCAATAACGACAGCGCAGTGATACCTGCGTGGGTGTTGTATGGGCTGTTGGCCCAGATACACTGTGATTCAGGGACAGTTTCTTCCCGGCTGTTATCAGGCAACTGAACCGTCCTCTCACCAACTAGAGAGCGGTCCTGAACTACTATCTACCTCATTGGAGACCCTCGGACTATCTTTAATCGGACTTCACCGTGCACTAAACGTAATTCCCTTTATACTGTATCTGTACACTGTGGACGGCTCGATTGTAATCATGTATTGTCTTTCCGCTGACTGGTTAGCACGCAACAGAAGCTTTTCACTGTACCTCGGTACACGGGACAATAAACTAGACTAGACTGGAAGGCGTCACGGTGGCGCAGCGGTAGATTTGCTGCTTCAGTGCTAGAGACCCGGGTTCGATCCCGACCACGGGCGCTGTCTGTGCGGAGTTTGCACGTTCTCCCCGTGACCTGCGTGAGTTTTCTCCGAGTGCTCCGGTTTCCTCCCACACTCCAAAAACATGCTGTTTTGTAGGTTAATTGACAATAGACAATAGGTGCAGGAGTAGGCCATTCGGCCCTTCGTGCCAGCACCGCCATTCACTGTGATCATGGCTGATCATCCCCAATCAGTACCCTGTTCCTGCCTTCTCCCCATATCCCCTGACTCCATTATCTTTAAGAGCCCTATCTAGCTCTCTTGAAAGCATCCAGAGAACCGGCCTCCACCGCCCTCTGAGGCAGAGAATTCCACAGACTCACAACTCTCTGTGAGAAAAAGTGTTTCCTCATCTCCGTTCTAAATGGCCGACCCCTTATTCTTAAACTGTGGCCCTGGTTCTGGACTCCCCCAACATCGGGAACATGTTTCTTGCCTCTAGCGTGTCCAAACCCTTAACAATCTTATATGTTTCAATGAGATCCCCTCTCATCCTTCTAAACTCCAGAGTGTACAAGCCCAGCCGCTCCATTCTTTCAGCATATGACAGTCCCGCCATCCCGGGAATTAACCTTGTAAACCTACACTGCACTCCCTCAATAGCAAGAATGTCCTTCCTCAAATTAGGGGACCAAAACTGCACACAATACTCCAGGTGTGGTCTCACTAGGGCCCTGTACAACTGCAGAAGGACATCTTTGCTCCTATACTCAACTCCTCTTATCATGGAGGCCAAAATGCCATTCGCTTTCTTCACTGCCTGCTGTACCTGCATGCTTACTTTCATAGACTGATGAACAAGGACCCCCAGATCCCGTTGTACTTCCCTTTTCCCAACTTGACCGCATTTAGATAATAATCTGCCTTCCTGTTTTTGGTCTCACCGGGGGCTTTGGTAAAGATTGTAAATTGTCAGGCAGCATCCGTGGAGGGAATGGTTAGGCGACGTTTTTTAAGGTTGGAACTCAAACTCTCTCAAACTAAAACTTTAAACATTGTACAATTCTGTGATTCTCCCCCCCTCCTCCCCCCCTCCCCCCCCAGGTTTCCCGTGCATCCTGCTGCGGACGTTGAGGAGCCAGGTTTACCTGGCCGTGGTCCTGGCTCAGGTGTGCCTGTCCGCGCTCATGTCCGGTCTGACTGTTTTCATCAGCAAGTTCCTGGAGCAGCAGTTCACCATCACCGCCTCCTACGCCAACCTGCTGATCGGTGAGTGTGGGGGGAAGTGTGGGAGGAGTGTGGGGGTGGGAGTGGAACAATTAGAAACATAGAAACATAGACAATAGGTGCAGGAGTAGGCCATTCGGCCCTTCGAGCCTGCACCGCCATTCAATGTGATCATGGCTGATCATCCAACTCAGTATCCCGTACCTGCCTTCTCTCCATACCCCCTGATCCCTTTAGCCACAAGGGCCACATCTAACGCCCTCTTAAATATAGCCAATGAACTGGCCTCAACTACCCTCTGTGGCAGAGAATTCCAGAGACTCACCACTCTCTGTGTGAAAAATGTTTTCCTCATCTCGGTCCTAAAGGAATTCCCCCTTATCCTTAGACTGTGACCCCTTGTTCTGGACTCCCCCAACATCGGGAACAATCTTCCTGCATCTAGCTTGTCCAACCC
>CAUPSL010001576.1:0-52592 GCA_963514005.1 Raja brachyura | reverse complement strand
GAACTGCAGGCGCTGGCTTGCAGCGAAGATAGACACAAAACGCTGGAGTAACTCAGCCGGGACAGGCAGCATCTCTGGAGAGAAGGGACTAATCAAGAATCTATCTCTCTCTCTGCTTTAAAATATATCCACTGACTTGGCCTCCACAGCCGTCTGTGGCAAAGAATTAGACAACAGACAATAGGTGCAGGAGTAGGACATTCGGCCCTTCGAGCCAGCACCGCCATTCAATGTGATCACGCTGATCATCCCCAATCAGTACCCCGTTCCTGCCTTCTCCCCATACCCCCTGGCTCGCTATCTTTAAGAGCCCCATCTAGCTCTCTCTTGAAAGCATCCAGAGAACCGGCCTCCACCGCCCTCTGAGGCAGAGAATTCCACAGACTCACCACTCTCTGTGAGAAAAAGTGTTTCCTCGTCTCCGTTCTAAATGGCTTACCCCTTATTCTTAAAATGTATGTGTGTGACCCCTGGTTCTGGACTCCCCCAACATCGGGAACATGTGTCCTGACTCCAGCGTGTCCAAACGCTTAACAATCTTATATGTTTCAATGAGATCCCCTCTCATCCTTCTAAATTCCAGAGTGTACAAGCCCAGCCGCTCCATCCTCTCAGCGTATGTCAGTCCCGCCATCCGGGAATTAACCTGGTGAACCTACGCTGCACTCCCTGTTTCTATGTTTCCAACGCTCATCCTATGTTAACCCACTCATTCTTGAAGAAGGGTCTCGACCCGAAACGTTGCCTATCTCCTTCGCTCCTTGGATGCTGCTGCACCCGCTGAGTTTCTCCAGCTTTTGTGTAACCCTCGATTCTTCCTGCATCTGCAGTTTCCTTCTTAACACATTCCCTGGATCATATCTGGTAAACCCCCTCAGATATGGGCCCAGAATCGCTCACAGTACTCAAATGGAGGTCTCGCCAGCTCCTAACCTCTCGAAATAAATGCGAGCTCGGTGAACCATGTTCACTCCAGCTTTGGAGCAACGCCCTGAGAACACCTCACACTGATTAAAGGCTGGAGAAGGAGGAGGCCGGGGAAGAACGTTTTTTTTACTAGACAGACACCACCACAGCTGGGCTCTCTGTGTGAGGTGGTTTTGTGGGTTTCCTGATATTTTACACTCGAGAGAGAAATATGCTAGACTCACTGGCTGTCTTCGGTCCAAATCAAACAAGGTATCCTCTGGGGCTTCAGACCATTAAGGGTCTAGACCTCGTGTTTTCAATAATAATCCACTTAACAGGCGATGGCGCTGAAGGCGGGGGGGGGGGGGGGGGGGGGGGGGGAGCAAGTTAAGACTCGGTCAAGCTATCCCTTACCAGCAGATTATGTCTCTCTACACGGCCCATAACATCTACCTTGTCACCATCAGGCCAGAGGTACAGAAGTGTGAAACATAGAAATTAGGTGCAGGAGTAGAGGCCATTCGGCCCTTCGAGCCTGCACCGCCATTCAATATGATCATGGCTGATCATCCAACTCAGTATCCCGTACCTGCCTTCTCTCCATACCCTCTGATCCCCTTTAGCCACATCTAAATCCCTCTTAAATATAGCCAATGAACTGGCCTCAACTACCCTCTGTGGCAGAGAGTTCCAGAGACCCACCACTCTCTGTGTGAAAAAAGTCCTTCTCATCTCGGTCCTAAAGGATTTCCCCCTTATCCTCAAGCTGGACCCCTTGTCCTGGACCCCCCCAACATCGGGAACAATTTTCCTGCATCTAGCCTGTCCAACCCCTTAAGACGCACACCTCCCGCATTCAGGAACGGGTTTCTTCCCAGGCAGGTTATCAGACAGGAGTGTTTGAGAAAACCGCAGATGCTGGAAAAATCCCTCACAACCGCAGGAAATGCTACACTTGTCGATTTAGCCAAATGAACTGGCCACAACTACTTGTTAAAGAAGGAACTGCAGATGCTGGAGAATCGAGGGTTACACAAAAGGCTGGAGAAACTCAGTGGGTGCAGCAGGAGCGAAGGAGACAGGCGACGTTTCGGGTCGAGACCCTTCTTCAGACCTTCTTAGATGCTGCTGCACCCGCTGAGTTTCTCCAGCTTTTTGTGTAACCCTGGCCTCAACTACTTTCTGTGGCAGAGAATTCCAGAGACTCACCACTCTCTGTGTGAAAAATGTTTTCCTCATCTTGGCCCTAAGGAATTCCCCCTTATCCTTAGACTGTGACCCCTTGTTCTGGACTCCCCCAACATCGGGGACAATCTTCTAGCATCTAGCTTGTCCAACCCCTTAAGAATTTTGTAAGTTTCTATAAGATCCCCCCTCAATCTTCTAAATTCCAGCGAGTACAAGCCGAGTCTATCCACTCTTTCCTCATATGAAAGTCCTGCTATCCCAGGAATCAGTCTGGTGATCTTCTCTGTACTCCCTCCTATGGCAGAATGTTTTTTTTCCTCAGACTTGAAAAAACTGAGGACTACTTGAAAAAACTGAGACTTTTCTGAAGAACTGGGGTGGCACGGTGGCGCAGCGGTAGAGCTAATCCTTACAGATGCCATAGATTTGGTTCGATCCCGACTACAGGTGCTTGTCCGTGTACGAAATATGTGTACGTTCTCCTGTGACCTGCGTGGGTTTTCTCCAATATCTCCGGCTTCCTCCCACACTTCAAAGACACACAGGTCTATAGGTTAATTGGCTTAGTGTAAATGTAAATTGTCCTGAATGTGTGTAGGATAGTGTTAGTGTGCCGGGATCGCTGGTCGGTGGGACCGATGGGCCTGTTTCTGCGCTGTATCTTTAAACTAAACTAAATTAAATGAGGCCTGCTCTGGGAACTGAAGTCTACTTGAAGAACTGAGGCCTACTTGAAACTCAGAGGCCTACTCGGAGAACTGAAGCCTTCCTGAAGAACTGTGGCCTACTCAGGGAACTGGGGCCTACCTGGGGAACTGGGGCCTACTTGAAACTCAGAGGCCTACTCGGAGAACTGAGGCCTACTCAGGGAACTGGGGCCTACCTGGGGAACTGAGGCCTACTTGAAACACAGGGGCCTACTCGGAGAACTGAGGCCTACTCAGGGAACTGGGGCCTACCTGGGAAACTGAGCCCTACTTGAAACACAGAGACCTACTTGAAACACAGAGGCCTACTCGGAGAACTGAGGCCTACTCAGGGAACTGGGGCCTACCTGGGGAACTGAGGCCTACTTGAAACACAGGGGCCTACTCGGAGAACTGGGGCCTACTCAGGGAACTGGGGCCTACCTGGGAAACTGAGCCCTAGTGGAAATACAGAGGCCTACTTGAAACACAGAGGCCTACTCGGAGAACTGGGGCCTACTCAGGGAACTGAGGCCTACCTGGGGAACTGAGGCCTACTTGAAACACAGAGGCCTACTCGGAGAACTGAGGCCTACGTTCTGGGCTGGCCTGTTTGACACAGTGAGGCCCATTTGAAGTAGTACGGCCTACTTGTACAGGGCCTAACTGTGACTGCCTCTGGGCATAATATAAGCCTTAATAAAATTAAATGAAGGGGTGAAGCTGCAGAAGGTGCTTTTTAAAAAAGAATAAGGAAGATCAAAACACTGGATGTTGAACAGACAGAAACAAGGCCAGTTAAGGGCCTGCCTGTTGATTGTTAAAATGGTTTAACAATTACAGAAAATAAACAAGAGGGTTAATGGGACCCTGGTGTTTATTTTGTAGGAGTGGTGTGCAAGGGGATAGAGGGTGGGGCGCCCAGACAGTAGTGGTCGAGGCACCACACCTTCACAAAGACATGTTAGCTTTGTGGAGATCAACATCTCTGAATTGCAAGCCTGAGATTGCTGGCAGAGATTAAAGCAGGGCTGGAGTTCCTGGAATTTAGAAAATGGGGAGGGTAATCTGAGCCAGGTGGACTTGGCTTCAGTGGAGGAGGAAGAAAATCCAAGTCACGGAACCAGGCTGAAGGAAAGAGGGAGAGAGGGGGAGGAGAGAGGGGGAGAGAGAGGGGGAGAGAGAAACATAGAAATTAGGTGCAGGAGTAGGCCATTCGGCCCTTCGAGCCTGCACCGCCATTCAATATGAGCATGGCAGAAAGAGAGAGGGAGAGAGAGGGCGGAGAGAGAGAGAAAGAGAGAGAGAGAGAGAGAGAAAGAGAAGGAGAGAGAGAGGAGAGAGAGAGGGAGAGAGAGGGAGAGAGAAACATAGAAATTAGGTGCAGGAGTAGGCCATTCGGCCCTTCGAGCCCGCACCGCCATTCAATATAATCATGGCAGAAAGAGAGAGGGAGAGAGAGGGAGGAGAGAGAGAGAAAGAGAGAGAGAGAGAGAGAGAGAGAGAGAAAGAGAAGGAGAGAGAGAGGAGAGAGAGAGGGAGAGAGAGGGAGAGAGAAAGAGGGAGGGAGAGAGAGAGAAAAAGAGAGAGAGGGGGAGAGAGAGAGAGAGAGAGAGAGAGGGGAGAGGGGGAGAGAGAGAGAAAGAGAGAGAGAAAGAGAGCAAGAGAAAGAGAGAGAGAGAGAGAGAGAGGGTGAGAGGGGGAGATAGAGAGAGGGAGAGAGAGAGAGAGAGAGAGAGAGAGAAAAAGAGAGAGAGGGGGAGAGAGAGAGAGAGAGAGAGGGGAGAGAGGGAGAAAGAGAGAGAGAAACAGAGAGAAACAGAGAGAGAAAGAGAGCAAGAGAAAGCAAGAGAGAGAAAGAGAAGGAGAGAGGGAGAGGGAGAGAGGGATAGAGAGGGAGAGAGAGGGAGAGAAAGAGAAGCGAGAGAAAGAAAGAGAAGGAGAGAAGGAGAGGGAGAGAGAGAGAGAGGGAGAGAGAGAGAGAAAGAGAGAGAGAAAGAGAGCGAGAGAAAGAAAGAGAAGGAGAGAAGGAGAGGGAGAGAGAGGGAGAGAGAGGGGCTGGCCCTTCGGCCCACAATGTCTGTGCAGAACATGATGCGAAGTTAAACCAATCCTCTCTGCCAGCACGTGATCCGTATCCCTCCATTCCCTGCATCTCCACGTGCCGAAACAAAAGTCTTTTCAACGTCACTGTTTTATCTGCCTCCACCACCAGCCCTTGCAGCACATTCCTGGCCCCCACCACCCTCTGTGTAAAAAAACAAACTTGCCCCCGCACAGAAGGCCCGAATCAAAGCGTTTGCATCTTTGAAATCGAATGATGCAATTCAGGTGGAAACAATGCAGCTTTGTCAGGAAGTCTTTAGTAATCACCTGTCTGGATATCGCCATGAACCAAACACAGGAACAACATCCAGTCTCTTACACACAACAAATTAAAAGCACCATTTGACAAAAAGTTCATCAGCGTGTGGGAAGGATCGTGTTGAAAAGGGCTGCAGATGCTGGATTAAATCGAAGGTCGACACAAAAACGCTGGAGTAATGGCCCTGTCCCACGGTACGAGTTATTTCCACTGAGTGCACTTGGACCCCACCCTCACAAGGAACCCTCAGGGCCAGCTCACATGGAGGGCATCTCGAATCATAGAGAGAGAGGCAAAAAGCTGGAGTAACTCAGCGGGACGGGACGGGCGGCAGCTCTGGAGAGAAGGTATGGGTGGCCTGAAACGTCACCCCTTCCTTCTCTCCCGAGATGGTGCAAGTCCCGCTGAGTTGCTCCAGCATTTTGTGTCTCTCTACGGTTTAACCCGGCATCTGCAGTTCCTTCCAGCACACAGCAATCTTGAATCACCTTGCGTTGTTGGCCTTGAGTTGGCCGGGATACTGAGTTGGAATCACCTTGTGTCAGAGACTGAAAGCCCCTGGTCCCACGGTACGAGTTCATTCCACGAGCTCTCTCCCCGAGTTTGCCCTGATTCAAACTCGGAGATTTACGGTAACGGCCGCTCGTCGGTACTCGGGGCTCTCGTGGACTTTTCAACATGTTGAAAAATCTTCACCAGTCTTCCCGAGCTTACCTGCCGTTAGCGAGTCTTCTCCGAGTACCTGCCGTTAGCGTTACGAGCCGCTAAGAGACGTCCCCGAGCTCCGACGTACCCGCTACGTTCATTCTCCGTTCTGACCACCAGTTTAGATTTTTTTTTTAAACTCGGGAGAGCTCTTGGAATGAACTCGTAGGGCTTTCACTCAACGGGACCGGCAGCATCTCCGGAGAGAAGGAATGGGTGACGTTTCGGGTCGAGACTCTCAAATCTCTGAGGGTTACACAAAAGGCTGGAGAAACTCAGCGGGTGCAGCAGCATCTAAGGAGCGAAGGAGATAGGCGACGTTTCGGGTCGAGACCCTTCTTCGGATCTCTGAATTTGATTCTGAAGATGGTCTCGTCCAAATGTTTAAGAAGGAACTGCAGATGCTGGAAAAATCGAAGGTCGACACAAAAATGCTGGAGGAACTCAGCGGGTGAGGCAGCGTCTATGGAGCGAAGGAAGAGGCGACGTTCTCCCGACTAAATCGTCACCCATTCCTTCTGCTCCCAGAGACGCTGCCTTGTCCCGCTGAATTACTCCAGCTTTTTGTTTTTGTAACTAGACCCAACTTTCTCTCGAGGGAACAGAGAATTGAGACCAGCACAGGACAGGAACATTCCCTTCAGCCACAAAATGCCGGTGCCAAACATGAGACCAAAATAAACTAATGCCTGTGCGTGGTCCATCTATCTGCGTTGGACAAGACGCCAAGCTCAAGAATGGACGGCACGGTGGCACAGCGGTAGAGTTGCTGCCTCACAGCGCTAGAGACCCGGGTTCATGGTCAATTTGGGTGTGAAGAAGGGTCTCGACCCGAAAACCTTGTCGGTCAATTTACCTCCACAGAAGCTGCCCGACTGACCGAGTTCCTCCATCACTTTGTTTTTTACTCAAGGTACCAGCACTTGCAGTTCCTCGAGTCTCAACTTCCCTTGTTGATTTTCCACACAGTGCTCAAAAACCAACAGGGCTCAATTAATGCGCTGATCAAATGTATGATGTAACGCGCGACATCTCATTGATCACGTGTCCAAGTTGACTCGGTGGTAAAGATGGAAAAAATGCAATGCTGGCGTTTAATTTCGAGAGGACTACAGAGTATAAAAACAGGGATAGAGAGAGTACAGAGGAGATTTACTAGAATGTTGCCTGGGTTCCAGCAACTAAGTTACAGAGAAAGGTTGAACAAGTTGGGTCTTTATTCTTTGGAGCGCAGAAGGTTAAGGGAGGACTTGATTGAGGTCTTTAAAATGATGAAAGGGATAGACAGAGTTGACGTGGATAAGCTTTTCCCATTGAGGGTAGGGAAGATTCAAACAAGAGGGCATGATATGAGAATTAAGGGACAGAAGTTTAGGGGTAACATGAGGGGGGACTTCTTTACTCAGAGAGTGGTGGCTGTGTGGAATGATCTTCCTGCAGAAGTGGTGGAGGCAGGATCGATTTTAACATTTAAAAGTAAAGTGGATAGGTATATGAATGGGAAGGGAATGGAGGGGTATGGTCTGAGTGCAGGTAGATGGGACTAGGGGAAAATAAATGGTCGGCACGGACTGGAAGGGCCGAGAGGGCCTGTTTCCGTGCTGTAATTGTTATATGGTTACGTAGTTAGGGATGTAACGCTGAGGCACCCTCCATGAGGTGCTGGTCAGGCGACACTTTGAGTATTGTGAGCAGTTTTGGGCCCCGTATCTGAGGAAGGACGTGCCGGCTCTGGAGAGGGTCCAGAGGAGGTTTACAGGAAAGATCCCAGGAACGAGCGGGTTAACGTATGATGAGCATTTGTCGGCACTGGGCCTGTACTCGCTGGAGTTTAGAAGGATGAGGATTAAAATGTACAGAATAGTGAAAGGCCCAGATAGAGTGGATGTGGAGAGGATGTTTCCACTAGTGGGAGAGTCTAGGACAAGAGGGCACAGCCTCAGAATTAAAGAAACGAAGTACCTTTAGAATAGAAACATAGAAATTTATTGCAGGAGTAGGCCATTCGGCCCTTCGAGCCTGCACCGCCATTCAATATGATCATGGCTGATCATCCAACTCAGTATCCCGTACCTGCCTTCTCTCCATACCCCCTGATCCCTTTAGCCACAAGGGCCACATCTAACTCCCTCTTAAATATAGCCAATGAACTGGCCTCAACTACCCTCTGTGGCAGAGAGTTCCAGAGACCCACCACTCTCTGTGTGAAAAAAGTCCTTCTCATCTCGGTCCTAAAGGATTTCCCCCTTATCCTTAAGCTGTGACCCCTTGTCCTGGACCGCCCCAACATCGGGAACAATCTTCCTGCATCTAGCCTGTCCAACCCCTTAAGAATTTTGTAAGTTTCTATAAGATCCCGTCTCAATCTCCTAAATTCTAGAGAGTATAAACCGAGTCTATCCAGCCTTTCTTCATAAGACAGTCCTGACATCCCAGGAATCAGTCTGGTGAACCTTCTCTGCACTCCCTCTATGGCAATAATGTCCTTCCACAGATTTGGAGGCCAGAACTGTACGCAATGCTCCAGGTAGACCAGAACTGTACGCAATGGAGATGAGGAGGAATTTCTTTAGTTGGACAAACTTTTTCGTCCCGTTTACCCCTGGCAACTTTAATAGCACATAACCATGTCAGTTCACTTATTTACGAACTACTAATAATGAACAGATACCAGTATACCAGAACTGAACACAGACAGTCCATTAGAAAAAACATGTACAAATCCAAAATCGACAAATGCACCCCCTGGTTGGACAAAATCTACGCACTAGGGGTTACATGTACCTCAGGTTGGGAATCCTTGAGTTAGAGGTGTGGTGAGTCTGTGGAATTAATTGCCATCAGCCTCCACAGGGAATGATAGATTCTTGGTTAGTGCGGGTGTCAGGGGTTATGGTGAGAAGGCAGGAGAATGGGGTTAGGAGGGAGAGATAGATCAGCCGCGATTGAATGGCGGAGTGGACTCGATGGGCCGAATGGTCCAATTCTGCTCCTATGAATGATGAACTTATGAAACATAGAAAATAGACAATAGGTGTAGGCCATTCGAGCCAGCACCGCCATTCCATGTGATCATGGCTGATCATCCCCAATCAGTACCCCGTTCCTGCCTTCTCCCCACACCCCGCCCTGACTCCGCTATCTTTAAGAGCCCTATCTAAAGCCCCTGTCCCACTTGGGAAACCTGAACGGAAACCTCTGGAGACTTTGCGCCCCACCCAAGGCTTCTGTGCAAGGTTCTCGTCCTCAGGCAACCACCTTCGACTAGCATCGCAACCGGCTCCGACTAAAAAAAATCACCGATTTTTTAAAACCGAAACCACTTTCGACCATTAGGTGAGACTGACAAAAAACCTCCGGGAACCGCGCGCAAAACCTTGGGCGGGGCGCAAAGTCTCCAGGGGTTTCCGTTCAGCTTTCCTAAGTTGGGACAGGGGGGCAATAGCTCTCTCTTGAAAGTATCCAGAGAACCGGCCTCCACCGCCCTCCGAGGCAGAGAATTCCACAGACTCACCACTCTGTGTGTGTGTGTGAAAAACGCACACAGATGTATTCTCTGTCTGAGGACAGATGCAGGATAAAGGGACACAACGGAAGACACAAAGACAACATTAGTCTTGGCCTTGCAACAATGCCAACCTGTTCCCAATTCAACGCCCACTGTGTGCACACAAGATCATCGGCCTTGAGCAGAAAAAACTGAGCTCCTACCTTTTGTAAACGGTATCCACCCTCCAAGAACAATGAACCACCACAAGGCCCAAAGCTTCCAGGCAGATGAGGACATCTTCCAATCCTTTAATCTTATGGGGGGGGGGGGGGGATTTGGTTTTTCCCGATCGTCACCAGACAAACTTTTATCACACACGTCTGGCTAGTGCCTGATGCAACAAACGTTGACGGATTTCCTCATTCCTCGGCAAGTCTGGAACAAAAGAAGGACAAAAGGCCGTTACCACGGATCAAAGGGGAAGGGACAGCCAGGAAGCAAAGAGACGAAACATAGAAACATAGAAATTAGGTGCAGGAGTAGAGGCCATTCGGCCCTTCGAGCCTGCACCGCCATTCAATATGATCATGGCTGATCATCCAACTCAGTATCCCGTACCTGGAAAGGCATAATGATTGAAGAATGTGGCAGTAAAACAGGTCCTTCAGCCCCATTATATCTGCGCCAAGACAGACTCCTATCTACCACCCATACGTCTCCATCCCCTGCATATCCATAGAAACATAGAAATTAGGTGCAGGAGTAGGCCATTCGGCCCATCGAGCCTGCACCGCCATTCAATATGATCATGGCTGATCATCCAACTCAGTATCCCGTACCTGCCTTCTCTCCATACCCTATGATCCCCTCAGCCACAAGGGCCACATCTAACTCCCTCTTAAATATAGCCAATGAACTGGCCTCAACTACCCTCTGTGGCAGAGAGTTCCAGAGACCCACCACTCTGTGTGAAAAAATTCCTTCTCATCTCGGTCCTAAAGGATTTCCCCCTTATCCTTAAGCTGTGACCCCTTGTCCTGGACCTCCCCAACATCGGGAACAATCTTCCTGCATCTAGCCTGTCCAACCCCTTAAGAATTTTGTAAGTTTCTATAAGATCCCCTCTCAATCTCCTAAATTCTAGAGAGTATAAACCGAGTCTATCCAGTCTTTGTTCATAAGACAGTCCTGACATCCCAGGAATCAGTCTGGTGAACATTCGCTGCACTCCCTCTATGGCAATAATGTCCTTCCTCAGATTTGGAGACCAGAACTGTACACAACACTCCAGGTGTGGTCTCATCAAGACCCTGTACAACTGAAGTAGAACCTCCCTGCTCCTATACTCAAATCCTTTTGCTATGAAAGCTAACATACCATTCGCTTTCTTCACTGCCTGCTGCACCTGCATGCCTACTTTCAATGACTGGTGTACCATGACACCCAGGTCTCGCTGCATCTCCCCTTTTCCAAATCGGCCTCCATTTAGATAATAGTCTGCTTTCCTGTTTTTGCCACCAAAGTGGATAACCTCACATTTATCTACATTATACTGCATCTGCCAAACATTTGCCCACTCACCCAGCCTATCCAAGTCACCTTGCAGTCTCCTAGCATCCTCCTCACAGCTAACACTGCCCCCCAGCTTAGTGTCACCCGCAAACTTGGAGATATTGCCTTCAATTCCCTCACCCAGATCATTAATGTATATTGTAAATAGCTGGGGTCCCAGCACTGAGCACTGAAAAATACGTAGTACGATCATGGGCAGATTCGTGGGGTAATTTGTGGCGCCATTTCCGTAACCGGCTTCCGTCTCCGCACCAAAGATCCCCGTCATAGCGGAGCAAAGATACTAGTGCGGAGACGGAAACATCCTCGTCAAAATTAAAATTCTTTGTTAAAAATCTTCTCCTCATTTTCAGAATTTCAATTTATTAACACAAACTGTTCCCCCGCAACTTTGATTACATTGCGGGTCGGTTCGGGTCGGGTCGGGTTACTGAAATGGATGACAAAAAGGCCCACGTTCCGCTCCGTTGCGTACTACACGTCAGCCCGTTGCATTTAGCAGGAGTGGTCTATCTTGCTCCGCTGTAGGATCTTTAACCACACCAACCAAAGGTAGGCAAACATGCTGGAGAAACTCAGCGGGTGAGGCAGCATCTATGGAGCGAAGGGATAGGTGGGGTCTAGACCCGAAACGTCGCCTATTCCTTCGCTCCATAGACGCTGCCTCACCCGCTGAGTTTCTCCAGCATTTTTGTCTACCTTCGAATTTTCAAGCATCTGCAGTTCCTTCTTAAACATCGCACAAACCGACCTCCCTTACATCCACTGACTCCATCTACACCTCGCGCTGCCTCGGCAAGGCCAGCAGCACCATCAAGGACCAGTCGCACCCCGGCCACTCCCTCTTCTCCCCTCTCCCATCGGGCAAGAGGTACAGAAGTGTGAAAACGAACGCGCACACCTCCAGATTCAGGGGACAGTTTCTTCCCGGCTGTCATCTACAGTATACCTCATCGGTGACCCTCGGACTATCTTTGATCGGAATTTAAAGGGCCTGTCCCACCGCACGAGGTCATTCAAGAGCTCTCCCGAGTTTCCCCCCGATTCGAACGCGGAGAATTACGGTAATGGCCGCTCATCGGTACTCGGAGCTCTCGTGGACATTTTTCAACGTGTTGAAAAATCTTCCCGAGCTTAACGCATTTAGTTATTTTTTCTTCCACTGTTCTTTTATTATTAAATCAAAAGTACGAAGTTGTACAAGAATGGAAATATGTATGTGTGTATTAGGTACTCAAGTACCACACTATTGTACTTCTAAACAAAAATCAACAAAAAAAAGAGAGATATATTCTTGACTTCATTGATTCTAGATTCTCTAGCGTGTCCAAGCCCTGAATAATCTCCACCTTAAAAAATATCCATTAACTTGGCCTCCAAAGCCTTCTGAGAGAACATTGTGATTGAAGAGGGTGCCGGGACCTTCTCAGTCCCAGACCCCGAGGTCATTTTCATGAATGACAGGAGCAGAATTAGGTCTGCGCCGCCATTCAATCATGGCCAATGATCTCTTCCCTCCGAACATTTAAATAGTTCCCCCCTTGTTCATAAGACAGTCCAGGGATGTCAGGACTGTCTTATGAAGAAAGACTGCATAGACTCGGTTTATACTCTCTAGAATTTAGGAGATTGAGAGGGGATCTTATAGAAACGTACAAAATCCTTAAGGGGTTGGACAGGCTAGATGCAGGAAGATTGTTCCCGATGTTGGGGAGGTCCAGGACAAGGGGTCGCAGCTTAAGGATAAGGGGGAAATCCTTTAGGACCGAGATGAGAAGGACTTTTTTCACACACAGAGTGGTGGGTCTCTGGAACTCTCTGCCACAGAGGGTAGTTGAGGCCAGTTCATTGGCTATATTTAAGAGGGAGTTAGATGTGGCCCTTGTGGATAAAGGGGATCAGAGGGTATGGAGAGAAGGCAGGTACGGGATACTGAGTTGGATGATCAGCCATGATCATATTGAATGGCGGTGCAGGCTCGAAGGGCCGAATGGCCTACTCCTGCACCTAATTTCTATGTTTCTATGAACCCCATTCTCCTGCCTTCTCCCCATAACCCCTGACACCCCGTACCAATCGAGAACCTACCTATCCCTCCCTTAAAAAAATAACCACTGACTTCTGTGGCAAAGAATTCCACCACCCTCTGACTGAAGAAATTCCTCCTCATCTCCGTTGTGAGAGGGCGTCCTTTGATTCTGAGGCTGGGGCCGCCTGGGCACGGACTGGAAACATCCTCTCCACAGCCACTCCAACCAGGCAACAATAAGGGGTGTTTAAGAAGGAACTGCAGATAGTGGAAAATCGAAGGTAGACAAACATGCTGGAGAAACTCAGCGGGTGCAGCAGCATCTATGGAGCGAAGGAGATAGGCGACGTTTCGGGCCGAAACCCTTCTTCAGACAGACGGCAAGAATAATGGGTAACCCATTTAGAACGGAGAAGAGGAAACGCTTTTTCTCACAGAGAGTGGTGAGTCTGTGGGATTCTCTGCCTCAGAGGGCGGTGGAGGCCGGTTCTCTGGATGCTTTCAAGAGAGAGCTGGATAGGGGGTCTTAAAGATAGCGGAGTCAGGGGATATGGGGAGAAGGCAGGAACGGGGATACTGATTGGGGATGATCAGCCGTGATCACATTGAATGGCGGTGCTGGCTCGAAGGGCCGAAGGGCCTCCTCCAGCACCTGTTGTCTGTTGCATAGTGTTAAAGAAGGAACTGCAGATGCTGGAGAATCGAGGGTTACACAAAAGGCTGGAGAAACTCAGCGGGTGCAGCAGCATCTAAGGAGCGAAGGAGATAGGCGACGTTTCGGGTTGAGACCCTTCGTCAGACGCGGACGCACGGCTCTCCCCCGGCGCCAGGCTCTCTCAAGGCTGACGGCAGAGGAGGATTTGAGAGCGCGTAATTGGGGACGGGATTTTCTTGCAAAGACTCATCCGCAAAAGCAAAACAAACAAACAAGGGCACAGGTAGCGTTCGGGCAGATCAGGTTGCCGCCAGACTTCACGGCAGGCGGATTCCTGCTGGCAGTCCCGTCAACGAGACCACATCCGGCCTCTCTGGCAAAACAATGCTCCCTGCTCTCGGCAGCGTCTCGCAAGCCCAGGGGCCGATCAGATATCAGAGACGGCGACTGCTCGGGAGGTTTTCAGTGTCGCAACCGGATCCCCTCTCTGCCGCGTGCTTTCAGCGTCTCTCTGCGCCCCCCCCCCCGAGATCTCTTTCTATTGTCGGGCTATCGACCTCCACTGACCTCGTGTTACGGGCAAGTCAAAACAACCACAAAACCATATAATACCGCGTGCGTGATATATGCAAAAATAATGTTGTTGCGTAGGTGTAGTTGCATAGGTGAGACATAAAACTCAATTGGCCATTGCACCGCATGTTGCTATTTATAACCATATAACAATTACAGCGCGGAAACAGGCCCTCTCGGCCCTTCCAGTCCCTGCCGACCATTTATTTTCCCCTAGTCCCATCTCCCTGCACTCAGACCATACCCCTCCATTCCCTTCCCGTCCGTATACCTATCCACTTTACTTTTAAATGTTACAATCGATCCCGCCTCCACCACTTCTGCTGGAAGATCATTCCACACAGCCACCACTCTCTGAGTAAAGAAGTTCCCCCTCATGTTACCCCCTAAACTTAGAAACATAGAAAATAGGTGCAGGAGTAGGCCATTCGGCCCTTCGAGCCTGCACCGCCATTCAATATGATCATGGCTGATCATCCAACTCAGTATCCCGTACCTGCCTTCTCTCCATACCCTCTGATCCCCTTAGCCACAAGGGCCACATCTAACTCCCTCTTAAATATGGCCAATGAACTGGCCTCAACTACCCTCTGTGGCAGAGAGTTCCAGAGACCCACCACTCTCTGTGTGAAAAAATTCCTTCTCATCTTGGTCCTAAAGGATTTCCCACTTATCCTTAAGCTGTGACCCCTTGTCCTGGACCTCCCCAACATCGGGAACAATCTTCCTGCATCTAGCCTGTCCAACCCCTTAAGACAGCCTTAAGACCCCTTAAAACTTCTGTCCCTTAATTCTCATGTCATGCCCTCTTGTTTGAATCTTCCCTACCCTCAATGGGAAAAGCTTATCCACGTCAACTCTGTCTATCCCTTTCATCATTTTAAAGACCTCAATCAAGTCCCCCCTTAACCTTCTGCGCTCCAAAGAATAAAGACCTAACTTGTTCAACCTTTCTCTGTAACTTAGTTGCTGGAACCCAGGCAACATTCTAGTAAATCTCCTCTGTACTCTCTCTATTTTGTTGACATCCTTCCTATAATTAGGCGACCAAAATTGTACACCATACTCCAGAATTGGTCTCACCAATGCCTTGTACAATTTTAACATTACTTCCCTACTCCTATATTAGCAGGAGAGGCAAGGCCGGACAATGATCGGGAGGCTTGCCGAACAGTTTAAAAGGAAATTCTTCAGCAATTCTGATGTATCGAGGAAGATGGGGACGGGACAATCCCAGGCATTCACCCACCTCCGAGCCAGGGGTCCGAGGGAACGATTGGGGTCTTGGAATGACCATATCCTCGGCCGGGAAACGGAGCCCCCCGCGGACAAGTCCGATTCCCGCGACGCTCGACATTCCGGGCGGCAAATATCCGGGGAGCGCTGGCACCCACGGCTGATCCTGGCAATGTACCGTCACTCAGAATGGGCTGCCGAAAGCCGTCCGCAACCTCATCGGTACGTGACAGTGATCAGCGGCCAGATAGGCCAGAAGAAGGGTCTCGACCCGAAATGTCGCCTATCCCCTTCGCTCCTTAGATGCTGCTGCACCCGCTGAGTTTCTCCAGCTTTTTGTGTAAGGCCAGTAGACTATAGACAACAGGTGCAGGAGGAGGCCATTCGGCCCTTCGAGCCAGCACCGCCATTCAACACAGAGAGTGGTGGGTCTCTGGAACTCTCTGCCACAGAGGGTAGTTGAGGCCAGTTCATTGGCTATATTTAAGAGGGAGTTAGATGTGGCCCTTGTGGCTAAAGGGATCAGAGGGTATGGAGAGAAGGGATACTGAGTTGGATGATCAGCCATGATCACACTGAATGACGGTGCAGGCTCGAAGGGCCGAATGGCCTACTCCTGCACCTATTTTCTATGTTTCTATGTTTCAATGTGATCATGGCTGATCATCCCCAATCAGTACCCCGTTCCTGCCTTCTCCCCATATGCCCTGACTCCGCTATCTTTAAGAGCCCGATCTAGCTCTCTCTTGAAAGCATCCAGAGAACCGGCCTCCATCGCCCTCTGAGGCAGAGAATTCCACAGACTCACAACTCTCTGTGTGAAAAAGTGTTTCCTCGTCTCCGTTCTAAATGGCCTACCCCTTATTCTTAAACTGTGTGGCCCCTGGTTCTGGACTCCCCCAACATCGGGAACATGTTTCCTGCCTCTAGCGTGTCCAAACCCTTAATAATCTTATATGTTTCAATAAGATCCCCTCTCATCCTTCTAAACTCCAGAGTGTACAAGCCCATCCGCTCCATTCTCTCAGCATATGACAGTCCCGCCATCCCGGGAATTAACCTTGTGAACCTGCGCTGCACTCCCTCAATAGCAAGAATGCCCTTCCTCAAATTAGGGGACCAAAACTACGCACAATACTCCAGGTGTGGTCTCACTAGTCCAGATAACTGCTGCAGAATTAAGAGACATTCGAGGGCAGATGGGGGTGGATGCAGAGGGTCTCTTGCCCAGAGTCTGGGAATCGATGACCAGCCTTCTGTGGCAAAGAATTCCACAGATTCACCACCCTCTGGCTGAAGAAATTCCTCCTCATCTCCTTCCTGAAAGAACGTCCTTTAATTCTGAGGCTGTGCCCTCTGGTCCTAGACTCTCCCACTAGTGGAAACATCCTCTCCACATCCACTCTATCCAGGCCTTTCACTATTCAATAGTCAAAATGCAACCTCACCAGACTCATCAAGGGTCATTAATACTTTATTTGTAATGTGAGTGAGAGTGTGTGTGAGAGTGCGTGTGTGAGAGTGAGAGTGTGTGTGAGAGTGTGAGTATGTGTGAGAGTGAGTGTGAGAGTGAGAGTGTGTGTGAGAGTGAGAGTGTGTGTGAGAGTGAGAGTGTGTGTGAGAGTGTGAGTATGTGTGAGAGTGAGTGTGAGAGTGAGAGTGTGTGTGAGAGTGAGAGTGTGTGTGAGAGTGAGAGTGTGTGTGAGAGTGTGAGTATGTGTGAGAGTGAGTGTGAGAGTGAGAGTGTGTGTGAGAGTGAGAGTGTGTGTGAGAGTGAGAGTGTGTGTGAGAGTGTGAGTATGTGTGAGAGTGAGTGTGAGAGTGAGAGTGTGTGTGAGAGTGAGAGTGAGAGTTTGAGTATGTGTGAGTGTGAGTGTGTGTGAGAGTGAGTGCCAGAGAGTGTGTGTGAGAGTGTGTGTGAGTGTGTGTGTGTGAGTGAGTGTGAGAGTGAGAGTGTGTGTGAGTGTGTGTGTGTGTGTGAGTGAGTGTGAGAGTGAGTGTGAGAGTGTGTGTGTGCGAGTGTGTGTGTGAGAGTGTGAGTGCGAGGGCATATCTGTTTGTGTGTGTGTGTGTGTGTGTGTGTGTGCATGTGCCCATGTGTGTGTGTGTGTGTGTGTGTGTGCATGTGCCCGTGTGTATACAGTGCAAGGCAAACTGAACATTGATTTATCGGGATTGCTGCGAGCTTTGATGCATGCGTTGTTGAATCGGAGGCAGTCATCTGGGGCAGCAGATATTACAATTCCAGATGCTATGGATTATATGCCACTGAGGGATGGGCACTGGTTAGAGGGGAGGGCGTGAGGAGAGGGGTGATGAGGATTACTCTGTAATCCGATTGATTTGGCCGTTGGTTGACAAAATTATGGATGTGGCACAGCTCGGTTTTGGGAACGGCTCCATCCAGGGCTGCGAGGAATTGCAGCAAATTGTGGACGCAGCCCAGACCGTTGCACAAACCAACCTCCCTTCCACTGACTCCATCTGCACATCACGCTGCCTCGGCAAGGCCGGCAGCATCATCAAGGACCAGTCGCACCCCGGCCACTCCCTCTTCTCCCCCTCTCCCATCGGGCAAGAGGTACAGAAGTGTGAAAACGAACGCACACCTCCAGATTCAGGACCAGTTTCTTCCCAGCTGTTATCAGGCAACTGAACCATCCTACCACAACCAGAGAGCGGCCCTGAACTACTATCGGACATTACTGAGTTTATCGTACACTATTGAGGGAGTGCAGCGTTGGTTCACGAGGTTAATTCCCGGGATGGAGGGACTGTCATATGTTGATGGAATGGGGCGGCTGGGCTTGTACACTCTGGAGTTTTGGAAGGATGGGAGGGGATCTCATTGAAGGGTTTGGACATGCTAGAGGCAGGAAACATGTTCCCGATGTTGGGGGAGACCAGAACCAGGGGCCACACAGTTTAAGAATAAGGGGTGGGCCATTTAGAACGGAGACGAGGAAACACTTTTTCTCACAGAGAGTGGTGAGTCTGTGGAATTCTCTGCCTCAGAGGGCGGTGGAGGCCGGTTCTCTGGATGCTTTCAAGAGAGAGCTAGATAGGTCTCTTAAAGATAGCGGAGTCAGGGGATATGGGGAGAAGGCAGGAACAGGGTACTGATTGGGGATGATCAGCCATGATCACATTGAATGGCGGTGCTGGCTCGAAGGGCCGAATGGCCTCCTCCTGCACCGTTTGTCTATCATTGTCTGAACGTTATTCCCTCATCATGTGTCTGTACACTGTGGACGGCTCGATTGTAATCATGTATTGTCTTTCCGCTGGCTGGTTAGCACGCAACAAAGGCTTTTCACTGTACCTCGGTACACGTGACAATAAACTAAACCGATAGGTGACATTTAGGTTTGGGACCCTTCTTCAAATGACTACATAGGTGCGGGAGGAGGCCATTCGGCCCTTCGAGCCAGCACCGCCATTCAATGTGATCATGGGTGATCGTCCCCAATCAATAACCCGTGCCTGCCTTCTCCCCATATCCCTTGATTCCACTAGCCCCCAGAGCTCTATCCAACTCAACGCATTTCCTTCCTGTACATCAATTCCTCTGTACATTAATGGACTGGCCATTATTTGTATATTTTCCCCTTCCATTTGAGGTCTGGATCAACCTCGCGAAGGGTCCCGACCCGAAACGTCATCAGTCCATGATCCCGACTGAGGTTGCTGTCTATGCGGAGTTTGCACGTTCTCCCCGTGACCTCCCACACTACAGGTTTGTTAGGTTCATTGGCTTGGTATAAATGTCAATTGTCCCCAGTGTGTGTGTGGGATAGTGGGAATGTGCGTGGGATCGCTGGTCGGCGCGGACTCGGTGGGCCAAGGGGCCTGTTTCTGCGCTGTATCCCTAACTAAACTAAAAACAGCCCTTCTTTATAAAGATAGACAATAGACAATAGGAGCAGGAGGAGGCCATTCGGCCCTTCGAGATAGCACCGCCATTTAACGTGATCATGGCTGATCATCCCCAATCAGTACCCCGTTCCTGCCTTCTCCCCATATTCCTTGATTCTGTCAGCCCTAAGAGCTGTATCTAACTCTCCCTTGAAAACATCCAGTGATTTAGAACATAGAAACATAGAAATTAGGTGCAGGAGTAGGCCATTCGGCCCTTCGAGCCTGCACCGCCATTCAATATGACCATGGCTGATCATCCAACTCGGTATCCCGTACCTGCCTTCTCACCATACCCTCTGATCCCCTTAGCCACAAGGGCCACATCTAACTCCCTCTTAAATATAGCCAATGAACTGGCCTCAACTACCCTCTGTGGCAGAGAGTTCCAGAGACCCACCACTCTCTGTGTGAAAAAAGTCCTTGTCATCTCGGTCCTAAAGGATTTCCCCCTTATCCTTAAGCCGTGACCCCTTGTCCTGGACCTCCCCAACATCGGGAACAATCTTCCTGCATCTAGCCTGTCCAACCCCTTAAGAATTTTGTAAGTTTCTATAAGATCCCCTCTCAATCTCCTAAATTCTAGAGAGTATAAACCGAGTCTATGCAGTCTTTCTTCATAAGACAGTCCTGACATCCCAGGACTGTCTTAGTCCAGTGGCCTCCACTGCCTTCTGTGGCAGAGGATTCCACAGATTCACAACTCTCTGGGTGAAAAAGTTTTTCCTCATCTCAGTCCCAAATGACCGAACCCTCATTCTCCAACTGTGTGGCCCCTGGTTCTGGACTCCCCCAACATCAGGAATATTTTTCCTGCATCTAGCCTGTCCAATCCCTTAAGAATTGTACATGTTTCTATAAGACCCCCCTCTCTCACATCCTTCTAAGTTCCAGTGAATACAAGCCCAGTCGATCCAATCCTTCATCGTATGTCAGTCCCGCCATCATGCGGATGAACCTGCGACCACTGGAAAATTTGCACAGGTGACATTTCAAGCCCGATTTGCTTTCTGGAACACGCACTTTCGTAGTAGCAGAATTTGGCCATTCGGCCCATCGAATCTACAGGCCGAAAACATCACCTGTCCAATGTTCTGCAGAGACACTGCCAGACCTGCTGAGTTACTCCAACATTTTGTGTCTTCCGCTCATATGTCATTAGAGTAGAATTAGGCCATTCGGCCCATCAAGTCTACTTCGCCATTTAATCACGGCTGATCTATCTCTCCCTCTCAACCCCATTCTCCTGCCTTCTCCCCATAACATCCGCCTTAAAAATACTCCTTGACTTGGCCTCCACAGCCGTCCAATCTCCCCATAACCCCTGACACCCGCACTAATCAAGAATCTATCTATCTCTGCCTCAAATATATCCACTGACTTGTGGCCTCCACAGCCGTCTGTGGCAAAGAATTCCACAGATTCACCACCCTCTGACTGAAGAAATTCCTCCTCATCTCCTTCCTAAAGGAACGTCCTTTAATTCCGAGGCTGCGCCCTCTGGTCCTGGACTCTCCCACTAGTGGAAACATCCTCTCCACATCCACTCTATCCGGGCCTTTCACTAAGTTTCAATGAACTTGAAGTTTCAATGAGGTTCCCCCCCCCCCTCATCTTTCTAAACTCCAGCGAGTACAACAGGCCCAGCGCCGACAAACGCTCATCGTACGTCAACCCACTCATCCCTGGGATCGTTCTTGTAAACCTCCTCTGGACCCTCTCCAGAGCCAGCAACATCCTTCCTCAGATGTGTGGCCCAAAACCGCTCACAAATGCACAAAATGTCATCTGACCAGCGCCTTATAAACCCTCAGCGTTGCATCCCTGTTTATTACACTCTGTAGTCCTCCCGAAATAAACGGCCAGCATTGCATTTTCCGTCTTTACTCCCGATTCAACTTGTGGGACTTGTGATGAATGGGATGTGTCAAAGCAAACCAAAAAACACCACACACAAAAGCCAAACGCAGGCAGCATTCTCCGTCCGGAGAGAAGGAATGGGTGGCGTTTCGGGTCGAAACCCTTCTTCAGCCAACACTCACAACAATAGTTCTGTTAGAAACATAGAAATTAGGTGCAGGAGTAGGCCATGCGGCCCTTCGAGCCTGCACCGCCATTCAATATGATCATGGCTGATCATCCAACTCAGTATCCCGTACCTGCCTTCTCTCCATACCCCCTGATCCCTTTAGCCACATCTAACTCCCTCTTAAATATAGCCAATGAACTGGCCTCAACTACCTTCTGTGGCAGAGAGTTCCACAGATTCACCACTCTGTGTGAAAAATGTTTTTCTCATCTCAGTCCTAAAAGACTTCCCCCTTATCCTTAAACTGTGTGACCCCTTGTCCTGGACCTCCCCAACATCGGGAACAATCTTCCTGCATCTAGCCTGTCCAACCCCTTAAAGGGCCTGTCCCACCAGCATGCAACTCCATGCGATGAGCGCGACCTAACGTGGTCGCTTGAGCCGCCCGGCGTCGCGGGGCCGGCCCCACTTCGATCGCCGGAGCCGTGCGGAATTGTGCGGAGTTCGTCCCGACATCGCGCGGGGCTCCGAAAAACTGACCGTGTTCAAAAATTCCGCGCGGCAACGGCTTGTCGGCTCGCAGTCACCTCGACGCATTACACACCGCCTCGACGTCGTGCCTCCTTGACCCTCTCTGTAGGTGCCTCCGTGACCCTCTCTGTGTGTGGCTCCGTGGCCCTCTGTGTGTGTGTGCCTCTGTGCCCCTCTCTGTGTGCCCCTCTCTGTCCTGGCGAACTTACCTTTAAGACTTCGCTCCAAGTTCGCCTCACTTTGCGCCGCGTTGCGCCACTCACCCGACCTCCGCGCGGCCCTCGCTGCCGGTTTGGTCGCGCTTGCCGCATGCAGGCGCATGCTGGTGGGAACGGCCCTGTACAGGGGATCACCCGACCTCCGCGCGGCCCCCGCTTCTAGTTTGATCGCATGGAGTCGGATGCTGGTAGGACAGGCCCTTTAGGATTTTTGTAAGTCTCTATAAGATCCCCCCTCAATCTTCTAAATTCCAGCGAGTACAAGCCGAGTCTATCCAGTCTTTCTTCATGTGGAAGTCCTGCCATCCCAGGAATCAGTCTGCTTTCACAACTGCAAATACTCTGTCTCGGGTTTCATGTGGGGGTGCAAACATCTAAATGCGGAGCTGGGGGCCGCCAGTTACTTAGACCGCAGTTGATCGGTCTGCGATCTCAGCTCCGCATTCCTGAGAGACCTCGCCGACCTTTCCCCTCCTTCCTTATCGAGGAACTCAATCTCTGCCTTAAAAGCATTTGAACACTCAAGTCCGACTGCCCAAAGACTTTAGACTCGCTGTGTAGGAAGGAACTGCAGATGCTGTTTTAAACCGGAGATAGACACAAAATGCTGGAGTAACTCAGCGGGACGGGCGTGGGCACCTCTGGAGAGAAGGAGTGGGTGACGTTTCGGGGTCGACACCCCTTCTTCAGATTCACGGCAATCTGACATTTTTAGTTCAAGGATCAAATCTGTTTAGGATAGGTTCGAGGTAAGCGCGGAATCAGGCGCTCTTTGTCCCACCGAGTCCGCGCCGACCAGCGATCCCCGCACACACTAACACTATCCCACACACACTCGGGGCAATTTACATTTACACCAAACCAAATAACCTGCAAACCTGCGCGTCTTTGAAGTGCGGGGGGAAACCGAAGATCTCGGAGAAAACCCGCGCAGGTCACGGGGAGAACGTGCAGACTCCGCGCAGACAGCGCCCGTGGTCGGGATCGAACCCGGGCCTCTGGCGCTGTGAGGCGGCAAATCTACCGCTGCGCCACCGTGTACTTCACGATATCCATGTAATTCACCAGGGAGTGCAGCGTAGGTTCACAAGGTTAATTCCCGGGATGGCGGGACTGTCATATGCTGAGAGAATGGAGCGGCTGGGCTTGTATAGTTTAGAAGGATGAGAGGGGATCTCATTGAAACATATAAGATTATTAAGGGTTTGTACACGCTAGAGGCAGGGAACATGTTCCCGATGTTGGGTGGAGTCCAGAACCAGGGGCCACACACACAGTTTAAGAATAAGGAGTGAGCCATTTAGAACGGAGATGAGGAAACACATTTTCTCACAGAGAGTGGTGAGTCTGTGGAATTTTCTGCATCAGAGGGCGGTGGAGGCCAAATCAAGAGCGAGCTAGATAGGGCTCTTAAAGATAGCGGAGTCAGGGGATATGGGGAGAAGGCAGGAACGGGGTACTGATTGGGGATGATCAGCCGTGATCACATTGAATGGCGGTGCTGGCTGGAAGGGCCGAATGGCCTCCTCCTGCACCTATTGTCGATTCCCTTCATCGCTTATGAACAAAGACTGCATAGACCCGGTTTATACTCTCTAGAATTTAGGAGATTGAGAGGGGATCTTATAGAAACTTACAAAATTCTTAAGGGGTTGGACAGGCTAGATGCAGGAAGATTGTTCCCGATGTTGTGGAGGTCCAGGACAAGGGGTCACAGCTTAAGGATAAGGGGGAAATCCTTTAGGACCGAGATGAGAAGGACTTTTTTCACACAGAGAGTGGTGGGTCTCTGGAACTCTCTGCCACAGAGGGTAGTTGAGGCCAGTTCATTGGCTATATTTAAGATGTGGCCCTTGTGGCTAAAGGGATCAGGGGGTATGGAGAGAAGGCAGGTACGGGATACTGAGTTGGATGATCAGCCATGATCACATTGAATGGCGGTGCTGGCTGGAAGGGCCGAATGGCCTACTCCTGCACCTAATTTCCATGTTTCTATGTTTGCATGGATACACTGTGCACGGCTGGCTAGAACGCCACAAAAGCTTCTAACCGCACGTCGACACACGTGACAATAAACTAAACTAAACTCTGTCCCACAACTCTGGAATTAATTTTCCAAATCTCCTCCGTGAGGCTTCCTGCTTCGAGCATCCTTTTCGGGAAATGTGTTCCAGATCTCCACCATGCTTGCGTGAAGAATGTTTGCCTTGAACATTCCTCTGAACCCCTGCCAAGTAAGTTTACACCCCCCGCCCCCCCCCCCCCCCCCCCGCCCGATAGTTTTCAGTCTCGCTGCTGGCGGAGGTAGTTCCTCCCCTGCTCGCCCTTTCCCGCTGGCTCTCAGAAGGGCGGGCAGGGAGGAAGACCCGGCTTAGGTCCCGACTACCGCTGCCGGCTGCACGGAGCTTGTCCGCGGGATCCCACACTCCAAAGACGTGCAGGGATTGTAGGTTGACTCAGCGGGAAGAGGCAGCATTTCTGGAGGGGAGGAATGGGAGACCTTTCTTCAGACCGGCATCTGCCTATCTTTCCTACTAAGGTTTCGAGGCCCATTGGCTTGGTAAAACTCGACATCTTCCCTAGTTTGTGTGCAGGATAGCATTGGTTTGCCGGGCTGAAGGGCCTGTTTCCGCGCTGTACCTCTATGAACTAAGCTAAGTTAAACTGAAAGGGGTGGGGGGGTTTACACAAAAAGCTGGAGAAACTCAGCGGGTGCAGCAGCATCTAAGGAGCGAAGGAGATAGGCGACGTTTCGGGTCGAGACCCTTCTTCAGACTCCCTATTCCTCAGGAAGGGGGGTTGAGTGGGAGAGAAAGATCAGCCATGATTGAACGGCGGAGTAGACTTGATGGGCCGAATGGCCTCATTCTGCTCCGACAACCTATGAACTTTCGAAACGTATAAGATAAATAAAGGTTTGGACACGCCAGAGGCAGGAAACACGTTCCCAATGTTGGGGGAGTCCAGAACCAGGGGCCACACAGTTTAAGAATAAGGGGTAAGCCATTTAGGACGGAGACGAGGAAACATTTTTTCTCACAGAGAGTGGTGAGTCTGTGGAATTCTCTGCCTCAGAGGGCGGTGGAGGCCGGTTCTCTGGATGCTTTCAAGAGAGAGCTAGATAGGGCTCTTAAAGATAGCGGAGTCAGGGGATATGGGGAGAAGGCAGGAACGGGGTACTGATTGGGGATGATCACTGTGAATGGCGGTGCTGGCTCGAAGGGCCGAACGGCCTACTCCTGCACCTATTGGCTATTGAACTTTTCCAAAACTGCGGCTAAACTGTTGCCAGGACTGAGTCAATAGACAATAGGCGCAGGAAAAGGCCATTCGGCCCTTCAAGCCAGCACCGCCATTCAATGCGAGTCCTGCCCTTCGCCCGAGAACAAGCGGAATGACGTGTTGGGGTCGAGAAGTGGCCTCTGTGGAGCGACAAAGACAAGCGCGGAGGGTGAACACGCCCGCGTACGCCGCTCGCAGAGCGACGCTGGAAAAAACACCGCAGCTAGTTTCTGCACAGCCGGAACCAAATGGCGAAGCAGGTTGATCCACTGCCTCACAGCGCCAGAGATCCCGGTTCGTCCCCGCCCTCGGGTGCTGTCTGTGCGTGTGGAATTTTTGAGACGTTCGCCCCACGGCCGCGTGGGTTTCCTCCGGGTGCTCCGGTTTCCCGCCCCTCCCCGACCCCCCCAAACCAGAATCCGTCTGAAGAGGAATCTCGACCAAAACCTCGCCTGCTCACGTTCTCCACAGACGCTGCCTGACCCGCTGAGTTACTCCAGCACTCTGTGAAACGTCACCTATCCATGTTCTCCACAGATGCTGCCTGACCCGCTGAGTTACTCCAGCACTCTGTGAAACGTCACCTATCCATGTTCTCCACAGACGCTGCCTGACCCGCTGAGTTACTCCAGCACTCTGTGGAACGTCACCTATCCATGTTCTCCACAGACGCTGCCTGACCCGCTGAGTTACTAGAGCACTCTGTGCGGTGAGAGCGTGTGAGCGTGTCAGTGTGCGTGTGTGTCTGTGTGTGTGTGTGTGCGTGTCGTGAGAGTGTATGAGCGTGTCTGTGTGCGTGCGTGTATGGTGCGTGAGTGCGCGTGCAAGTGTGTGTCAGTGTGCGTACGTGTGCGTGTGTGTCTGCGTGCGTGCGTGTGTGGTGTGTGAGCGGGAGCATGAGTGTGTGTCAGTGTGCGTACGTGTGTGTGTGCGTGTGGTGTGAGCGGGAGCATGAGTATGTGTCAGTGTGCGTACGTGTCCGTCTGTATGCGTGCGCGTTTGCGTGTGCGGTGGGGGGGGGGGGGTGTGTGTGTCGGCTGTGACTCGGGCTAGGGCTCGCTGCGATGACCCTGCCTGTGTCGACTCACACATGAAGACTGGCCTCTCGGGAGAAACATAATCCAAAGGGGGGGGGGGGGGGAACAGTACTTGTCAAAAGGCAAAGGCTGTCTTGCATTAAACTGTAATAAAAAAACACACACAGCTGCTGGAGATTTGCAAAAGCTGCAGAAAGCCCCAAGTCCATTTCCCCGCTAGCCACAGATTAGTAATGCAAATGGATCTCAATGTGTTCGCAGACCCTCTGGTCGTGTTACAGAATGCCCACGCATGTTTAACAGAGTGCTGACTGCGCTGGAGTGGAGAAAGGATGTTACGTAGCCCAAACAAATAGTCATCCCCCACCCCGTAACATCATCTGTGGGTTTAGAGCGATACGGGCCAAATGCGGGCAAGTTGAGTTTAGTTCAAAGATCCTCGACACACAATGCTGGAGTAACTCAGCGGGACGGGCAGCAGCACCTCTGGTGACAATGCGGGCCGTGACCTTTCAGGATAGTTTCATAGTTTCGAGATACAGCAGGGGAAAACGGGCCCTTCAGCCCACCGAACCCGCGCCGACCAGCGATCCCCGCACACTAACACGATCCCACGCACACTGGGGGCAAATTTACATTCATATACACCAAGCCAATTAACCTACAAACCTGCACGTCTTTGGAGTAGAAACATAGAGAAACATAGCTAAATAGGTGCAGGAGTAGGCCATTCGGCCCTTCGAGCCTGCACCGCCATTCAATGTGATCATGGCTGATCATCCAACTCAGTATCCCGTACCAGCCTTCTCTCCATACCCCCTGATCCCTTTAGCCACAAGGGCCACATCTAACGCCCTCTTAAATATAGCCAATGAACTGGCCTCAACTACCTTCTGTGGCAGAGAATTCCAGAGACTCACCACTCTCTGTGTAAAGAATGTTTTCCTCATCTCGGTCCTAAAGGAATTCCCCCTTATCCTTAGACTGTGACCCCTTGTTCTGGACTCCCCCAACATCGGGAACAATCTTCCAGCATCTAGCTTGTCCAACCCCTTAAGAATTTGGTAAGTTTCTATAAGATCCCCCCTCAATCTTCTAAATTCCAGCGAGTACAAGCCGAGTCTATCCAGTCTTTCCTCATATGAGAGTCCTGACATCCCAGGAATCAGTCTGGTGTGGGAGGAAACCAAAGAGCTCGGAGAAAACCCGCGCAGGTCACGGGGAGAACGTGCAAACTCCGTACAGACAGCGCCTGTGGTCGGGATCGAAACCGGATCTCTACCACTAGGCCCCCAAATTGGACTAGCTCAGATGGGGCCACAGATGCTTGTCATCGAGAAAAAAAGATGCGTTGGGAGTATCACAGAATTGCAATGAGACTGCTGGAGGCCAGGACCAGAGGGCACAGCCTCAGAATTAAAGGACGTACTTCTAGGAAGGAGATGAGGAGGAATTTCTTTGGGCAGAGGGTGGTGAATCTGAGGAATTCTGTGGAGGCCGAGTCAGTGGATGTATTTAAGGCAGAGATACTGTAGACAGATTCTTGATTAGTGCGGGTGTCAGGGGTTATGGGGAGAAGGCAGGCGAATGGGGTTTGGAGGGAGAGATAGATCAGCCATGATTGAATGACAGAGTAGACTTGATGGGCCGAATGGCCTAATTCTACACCTATCACACAATCTTATGACCTCTGTAAGATCATATACACCTCTATAAGATCATACACTCCTCTATCAGATCAACTCTATATATTAAGGGTACACTAAAGGCTGGAGAAACTCAGCGGGTGCAGCAGCATCTAAGGAGCGAAGGAGATAGGCGACGTTTCGGGTCGAGACCCTGATTGAACGGCAGAGTAGACTTGATGGGCCGAATGGCCTAATTCCACTCCTATCACTGATGCTCTTGTTGACAATAGACGATAGGTGCACAAGTAGGCCATTCGGCCCTTCGATCATATTCAATGTGATGGTGGCTGACCATGATCTCATGAGTTTATGATTCCCGGCAACGATGTTTCCTAGTTCCTCGTTGGCATCTGGTTAAGTGATTAGTCTGGAGACTTGGATTGGATTTAGGGTCCACAGGGCCTGTATAGTCCTCGCTCCCTTTAAAGCCATGGATCATTCATCATACTACTGTGCAACATGTCAGAACTAATGAACTAGAAGTATGTCGGAGTATGAAGATTGGCAGCAAGTTTACCGGAGCAACTCAGCGGGGCACAGGCAGCATCTCTGGAGGAATGGAACAGGTGACGTTTCGGGTCGAGACACCCTCTTCAGACTGAGAGTCGGGGGGAGAGGGAAACGAGAGATAGATGGAGAGATTCGGGACAACAGACAACAGGTGCGGGAGTAGAGGCCATTCGGCCCTTCGAGCCTGCACCGCCATTCAATGTGATCATGACTGATCATCCCCAATCAGTTCCCCGTTCCTGCCTTCTCCCCATATCCCCTGACTCCGTTATCTTTAAGAGCCCTATCTAGCTCTCTCTTGAAAGCATCCAGAGAACCGGCCTCCACCGCCCTCTGAGGCAGAGAATTCCACGGACTCACAACTCTCAAAGAAAGAAATGCAAAAAACAAAAGTAGCTATGATAAAGGAAACAGGTGATTGTTCGCTGAGGTCTGGGTGACGTTTTGGGCCAGAGGTGTTAAGAAGGGACCCAAGCCGAAACCTCGCCCATGCCATTTTCTCCAGAGATGCCGCCTGACCCGCTGAGTTACTCCAGCACTTTTTACTTTTAACTTTAGAGATACAGCACGTAAACAGGCCCTTCGGCCCAACGGGTCCGTGTCGACCAGCGATCCCCGCATGCTAACACTATCCACACACACACACACACACACACTAGGGGCAATTTTTTACATTTGGCCTAACCAAGCCAGTCAACCTACAAACCCGCACGTCTTTGGAGTGCGGGAGGAAACCGGAGCACCCGGAGAAAACCCACGCAGGTCCCGGGGAGAGAACGTGCAAACTCCGCACAGACAGGCACCCGTAGTCAGGATTGAACCCGGGTCTCAGGTGCAATGAGGCAGCGACTCTACCGTTGCACCAACGTGCCGCCCCTGAACATAGAACACAGAGCAGAACAGCACGGCCGGAGCGCCCGGAGAAAACCCACGCAGGTCACGGGGAGAACGTGCAAACTCCGCACAGACAGGCGCCCGCGGTCGGGATGGAACCCGGCTCTCCGGCGCGGCGTGCGCTGTAAGGCGGCAACTCTACCGCTGCGCCACCGCGAGCGCCCTTTGTAGATTCAGCATTACCACGGGTAGAAATGGTGTTTTGTCAGCTTTCCAATCTGATCAGATCGCACGAAACACAAATACAAGCCAGCCAAATCCAAGTACAACTGGTGGAACAAAGGGGAAGTTACAGAGAGAGAGAGAGGGCGCTGAATACAGGATTACATCCGCCCCTGCCATTCAATCACGGCTGATCTATCTCTCCCTCAGAACCCCATTCTCCCCACAAACCCTGACGCCCGTACTAATCACAAACCTACCTATCCCTACCTTAAAAATACCTCCACAGCCTTCAGTGGCAAAGAATTCCGCAGATTCACCACCCTCTGAGCAAAGAAAATCCGTCTTCAAGGAACGTCTTTGAATTCTGAGGCTGTGACCTCTGAGCCGAGACTCTCCACATCCACTCTATATCCAGGTCTTTCACTATTTGGTAGGTTTCAATGAGGTTCCCCCCTCCTCATCCTTCTCAACTCCAGCGAGAACAGGCCTGGTGCTGTCCACTCGACCAGTCCACTGTTTCCTCACTTCAGGGGGATAATTAGGGGGATGGCGAACAAATTGTCTGCACCCCTCCATCTGAGCCACCATCCTGTGGTCCTCTTGCTGAAAGTGCATGCAGCAAGGCAAGATGGACGACCGAGAGCCCGGGGCCCAGGGGGAACTCACCCTCGCTGCAGGAGAGAGCTGGGGACCCAAGCTGGGAGATCCTAAGGTCCACATTGGCCACTTGCAGCTGGTTGCGGCTGGTGCCCGGGTGTTGCCAGATAGCCATCTCCATCTCAACGGTCCAGTGTGCAACATGCTGCTCCAACCAAGCCTATTGGCTCGTGTTCTTGCTCCAAATGTACCTGTTAGTTAACCTTCCCCTTTGTTTCTGCATCGAGGCCCACAGCTTAGTAACCAGTGTGATGTCATCTTGCGGACGAAGAGATAATTGATCATCCCCTCCCGAGCAGTTGACAGGAGAACGCAAACAGCTGCAAGATCTTCACGCTGCCTCGCCAAGGCCCTCAGCAAAACCAGACCAGATTCAAAGGTTCATCAATGATAGGAGCAGATTTAGGCCATTCAATCATGGCTGATCGATCTCCCCCCCCCCCCAGCCCCACTAACCCCATTCTCCTGCCTTCTGCCCCAGACACCCGTACTAATCAAGAATCTATCTATCTCTGCAGGCAGTGAAGAAAGCAAATGGTATGGTAGCTTTCATAGCAAAAGGATTTGAGTATAGGAGCAGGGAGGTTCTACTGCAGTTGTACAGGGTCTTGGTGAGGCCACACCTGGAGTATTGCATACAGTTCTGGTCTCCAAATCTGAGGAAGCACATTATTGCCTTAGAGGGAGTGCAGAGAAGGTTCACCAGACTGATTCCTGGGATGTCAGGACTGTCTTATGAACAAAGACTGCATAGACTCGGTTTATACTCTCTAGAATTTAGGAGATTGAGAGGGGATTTTATAGAAACTTACAAAATTCTTAAGGGGTTGGACAGGCTAGATGCAGGAAGATTGTTCCCGATGTTGGGATAGACTCGGTTTATACTCTCTAGAATTTAGGAGATTGAGGGGGGATTTTATAGAAACTTACAAAATTCTTAAGGGGTTGGACAGGCTAGATGCAGGAAGATTGTTCCCGATGTTGGGGAGGTCCAGGACAAGGGGTCACAGCTTAAGGATAAGGGGGAAATCCTTTAGGACCGAGTTGAGAAGGACTTTTTTCACACAGAGAGTGGTGGGTCTCTGGAACTCTCTGCCACAGAGGGTAGTTGAGGCCAAGTCCGTTGGCTATATTTAAGATGGAGTTAGATGTGGCCCTTGTGGCTTAAGGGGATCAGAGGGTATGGAGAGAAGGCAGGTACGGGATACTGAGTTGGATGATCAGCCATGATCATATTGAATGGCGGTGCAGGCTCGACGGGCCGAATGGCCTCTACTCCTGCACCTAGTTTCTATGTTTCTAGGTTTCTATGCTACAATGCTGAGAACTACACCCCGCGCTCTGTATCTCCCCCTTTGCTCGACCAGTTGCACACGAGTTAATATTTCTGAACAGTCGATCTGATTTGTTTGAATAACATGCAGAACAAAGCCTTTCACTGTGCTGTGGGACATGTGACAACAATAAACTTAAGTTCCATTTCTATTTTGGACAGTCAGGGACAAAGATAGCACAGGTCAACAAAAGTTCGCAGTTCAGAGGTTCTGGGAGCAGAATTGGTCCCACCAAGTCTACAATCATGCCTGCTCGATCATTGCCGCTCAACTCCCCAAAGCCCCCGACACCCACACTAATCACAAATCTGCCAACCTCCGCCTTAAAAATATCCACTGACTTGGCCTCCACAGCCGTCTGTGGCAATGAATTCCACAGATTCACCACCCTCTGACTAAAGAAATTCCTCCTCATCTCTTTCCTAAAGCCGCGTCCTTTAATTCTGAGGCTGTGCCCTCTAGTTCTGGACTCTCCCACTAGTGGAAACATCCTCTCCACATCCACTCTATCCGGGCCTTTCGCTGCTCGGTGGATTTCAACCGCCCCCCACCCTCGTTCTTCTAGACTCCAGCGAGTACAGGCCCAGTGCCGACAAACGCTCATCGTACGTTAACCCACTCATTCCTGGGATCGTTCTGGCAAACCTCCTCTGGACCCTCTCCAGCTCTTGAAGTGTGTAAGAGAGTGGATGAGACAGTGGCGTAACATCGAACGAGTGTGAAGAGCATGACCAATGGTTGGTGTGGACTCAGTGGGCCGAAGGGCCTGCTTCTATGCTGTGCCACGAACCCAACCCATAGCAATGTTCCCAACACTGACGTTGGGCTCAAAAACCACAGTTCCCTGGTTGATGAAATATTCCTACAATACACACCTAGATGCAACAAAAGCACGACCAATATAAAGGGCCTGTCCCACCAGCATGCAACTCCGTGTGATGAGCGCGACCTAACGTGGTCGCTTGAGCCGTCCGGCGTCGCGGGGCCGGTCCCACTTCGATCGCTGGAATTGTGCGGAGTTCGTCCCGACATCGCGCGGGGCTCCGAAAAACTGACCGTGTTCAAAAAATCCGCGCGGCAACGGCTTGTCGGCTCGCAGTCGCCTCGACACATTACACACCGCCTCGACATCGTGCCTCCGTGACCCTCTCTGTGGGTGCCTCTCTGTGTGTGGCTCCGTGGCCCTCTGTGTGTGTGTGTGTGTGCCTCTGTGCCCCTCTCTGTCCTGGCGAACTTACCTTTAAGACTTCGCTCCAAGTTCGCCTCACTTTGCGCCGCGTTGCGCCACTCACCCGACCTCCGCGCGGCCCTCGCTGCCAGTTTGGTCGCGCTTGCCGCATGCAGGCGCATGCTGGTGGGAACGGCCCTGTACAGGGGATCACCCGACCTCCGCGCGGCCCCCGCTTCTAGTTTGATCGCGCTCATCGCATGGAGTCGGATGCTGGTAGGACGGGCCCTTAACTATCCACCCCCCCCCCCCCCCAACAGATCTATCCGCAGAAAACTCTTCTCCACAGCTGCGATAACTCCAAATCCTTGGCAACACGACTTCGAACAAGCGCCAACTCCATCAAATGTGTAGGAAGGAACTGCAGATGCTGGTTTTAACCGAAGACAGCATCTCTGGAGAGAAGGAATAGCTGACGTTTCTGGAAGATGCGCAGCAGAACTTGGGGTAGAGCTGCTGCCCCACAGCGTCGGAGACCCGGGTTCGATCCTGACCACGGGCGCTGTCTGTACGGAGTTTGCACGCTCTCCCCCGTGGAGTTTTCTCCCAAGATCTCCGGTTTCCTCCCCCAGTCCAAGGACGTGCAGGTTTGTTGGTGAATTGGCTTGGTCGTAAATGTTAAAAAAAAACGTCCCTAGTGTGTGTTAGTGTGCGGGGATCGCTGGTCGGCACGGACTCGGTGGGCCGAAGGGCCTGTTTCTGCGCTGTATCACTAAACTAAACCTTGGAACTCAACAGCTGAGGTGGATGAATGAAGAACTGTGTGTTATACTGGACTAGGTGTTGCTTAGAATAAGGGCAGCAGAACTTTGGATGAGCTGTGCTTCTTGTGGCAGAGGCCAGACAGGGCTGGAGAAGATGGGAGCACAGACACACTCAACTTAGACCTGAATTAAATCCATGGAAGTGGGGATAGCCCAGGCCGGTAAATAGTGTCGCCAACTTTCTCACTCCCAAACAAGGGACAAACGGCCAAAATACGGGACAAATTTTGTCTCACGTCATGCCCTCAAACAAGAGGGGCATGACATGAGAATTAAGGGACAGAAGTTTAGGGGTAACATGAGGGGGGACTTCTTTACTCAGAGAGTGGTGGCTGTGTGGAATGATCTTCCAGCAGAAGTGGCGGAGGCAGGATCGATTTTAACATTTAAAAGTAAAGTGGATAGGTATATGGACGGGAAGGAAATGGAGGGGTATGGTCTGAGTGCAGGTAGATGGGACTCGGGGAAAATGAATGGTCGGCACGGACTGGAAGGGTCGAGAGGGCCTGTTTCTGTGCTGTAATTGTTATATGGTTATATGGTTAAAAGGGTCTGAAGAAGGGTCTCGACCCGAAACGTCACCTGTTCCTTTTCTCCGTAGACGCTGCCTGGCCCGCTGAGTTACTCCAGCTATTTAATGCCAGTGTTCAAGCTGGAGTTGACCTTGGGATGATCGAGTGTCGGGCACGACCTGAGATATACGGCTGCCCTGAGCGAGAGGTCGGAGCGAGGGGGAGTAAGCTGACACGCTCCAGTGTCTTTTGTGTGTAGGCTGCGTTCCGATCCAGCAGCCGCCCCCCCCCCCCCCCCCCGGGCGGGAGGGAACAATGCAGCATTGTTGGCTCTGCGACGGGCTTCTGGGGAGAAGAATGGAGATCTGTGTTTTCGAGGAACTCGGATGGTGAATCCACGTTCCTCTGGCAGAATCGGATCCCCCTGACCTCGGACAAAGGCTCGCTTGAGCCCTAGACTTCCGATCGTGGAGTTCACTGGAGTCACTCTTTTGGATCATTTCACGGAGCCAGTCAGGCGGATGGCGATGTGCGCGAGGGAGGAACTGCAGATGCTGGTCTAAACCGTAGATAGGGAGAGGAAAAGTTTTGACGGTTGGTGTCACGCAGGCAGGTGGAAATAAAGAGGTCCAGAGAGGGTAGATGGCCGTTCTGGGGGAGCCTTGCGATGGTTTCAGTTTCAATCGACAACAGACAATAGGTGCAGGAGTAGGCCATTCGGCCCTTCGAGCCAGCACTACCATTCAATCTGATCATCCCCAATCAGTAACCCCGTTCCTGCCTTCTCCCAATATCCCCTGACTCCGCTATCTTTAAGAGCCCTATCTAGCTCTCTCTTGAAAGCATCCAGAGAACCGGCCTCCACCGCCCTCTCAGGCAGAGAATTCCACAGACTCACAACTCTCTGTGTGAAAAGGGTTACACAAAAGGCTGGAGAAACTCAGCGGGTGCAGCAGCATCTAAGGAGCGAAGGAGATAGGCGACGTTTCGGGCCGAAACCCTTCTCTGTGTGAAGAAAGTGTTTCCTCGTCTCCGTTCTAAATGGCCGACCCCTTATTCTTAAACTGTGTGTGGCCCCTGGTTCTGGACTCCCCCAACATCGGGGACATGTTTCCTGCCTCTAACGTGTCCAAACCCTTAACAATCTTATATGTTTCAATGAGATCCCCTCTCATCCTTCTAAACTCCAGAGTGGACAAGCCCAGCCGCTCCATTCTCTCAGCATCTGACAGTCCCGCCATCCTGGGAAATAACCTGGTGAACCTACGCTGGGCTTCCTCAATAGCAAGAATGTCCTTCCTCAAATTAGAGGACCAAAACTGCACACAATACTCCAGGTGTGGTCTCACCTTCCACCCCATCAACCATCGCATACAACACGTAATCCTCCAAAATTCCGCCACCTCCAACGGGATCACAACGCTACTCGCATCTTCCCATCTCCACCCCTTTCCGCCTTCCGCAGCGACCGTCCCCTCGGCAACTTCCCCCGCTAACTCGTCCCTTCCCACCCAAACCACCCCCTCCCCAGGTATCTTCCCCTTGCAGCCGCAGGAGATGCTACACCTGTCGACTCTGTCCAGGGACCCCGACAGTCCTTTCAGGTGAGGCAGAGGTTCACCTGCACCTCCTCCAACGTCATCTACTGTATCAAGATGTTGGACTCGTATACATCGGCGAGACCAAACGTAGACTGGGCGATCGTTTCGTAGAACACCTTCGCTCAGCCCGCCTGAACCAACCTGATCTGCCGGTTGCCGGACACTTTAAATCTCCTTCCCATTCCCACACTGACCTTTCCGACCTGGGCCTCCTCCAGTGTCAGAGTGAGGACACACGCAAATTGGAGGAACAGCATCTTCATATTTCGCTTGGCCAGCTTTCACCCCAGTGGTATGACTCTTGATGTCTCTAACTTCAGGTAGCCCCGGCATTCCCCCCTCTCTCCATCCCTCCCCCACCCAAGTCGCACTAGTTTCTAGCAGCTTTCACCCTACAAGCTAACGATGGCCTGTCTCCTTTATCATTGTAACTTTTTTGCATATCTTTCATTCATTGTTCTTTATCTCTCCACATCACCGTCTATATCTCTCGTTTCCCTGATCCCTGACCAGTCTGAAGTCAAGTCAAAAGTCACAAGAGTTTATTGTCATGTGTCCCTGACAGGACAATGAAAATCTTTCTTTGCATCGCACAACAGAACATAGAAGGCATTGACTACAATTCTATACCTAAATATACACATGAATTAATAAATTAATAAAGTGCAAATAACAGCTGGAGGGATATTAATGTTCAGAGTTTTGTCCGAGCCAGGTTTAATAGCCTGATGGCTGTGGGGAAGTAGCTATTCCTAAACCGGGTTGTTGCAGTCTTCAGGCTCCTGTACCTTCTACCCGAAGGTAGCAGGGAGATGAGTGTGTGGCCAGGGTGGTGTGGGTCCTTGATGATGCTGCCAGCCTTTTTGAGGCAGCAACTGCAATAAATCCCCTCGATGGAAGGAAGGTCAGAGCCGATGATGGACTGGGCAGCGTTTACTGCTTTTTGTGGTCTTTTCCTCTCCAGGGCGCTCAAGTTGCCGAACCAAGCCACGATGCAACCGGTCAGCAAGCTCTCTACTGGGCACCTGTAGAAGTTAGAGAGAGTCCTCCTTGACAGACCGACTCTCCGTAATCTTCTCAGGAAGTAGAGGCGCTGATGAGCTCTCTTAATAATTGCATCTGTGTTCTCGGACCAGGAAAGATCTTCACAGATGTGCATGCCCAGGAATTTGAAGCTCTTGACCCTTTCAACCATCGACCCGTTGATATAAACAGGACTGTGGGTCCCCATCCTACTCCTTCCAAAGTCCACAATCAGTTCCTTGGTTTTGCTGGTGTTGAGGGCCAGGTTATTGTGCTGGCACCATATGGACAGTTGCTCGATCTCTCTTCTATACTCTGACTCATCCCCATCAGTGATACGTCCCACAACAGTGGTGTCGTCAGCGAACTTGATGATGGAGTTCGCACTATGACCGGCTACGCAGTCATGAGTATAGAGTGAGTATAGCAGGGGGCTGAGCACGTAGCCTTGAGGTGCTCCCATGCTGATTGTTATCGAGTCTGACACATTTCCACCAACAAGGACAGATTGTGGTCGGTGAATGAGGAAGTCGTGGATCCAATTGCAGAGGGATGCGCAGAGACCCAGTTCTGCGAGTTTGGTAACCAGCTTGGAGGGGATGATTGTGTTAAATGCCGAGCTGTAGTCGATGAATAACAGCCTGATGAGTTTTTGTTGTCCAAGTGGTCCAGAGCGGAATGGAGGGCCAGCGAGATCGCATCCACCGTGACCAAGAAGGGTCTCGGCCCGAAACGTCACCCGTTCCCTCTCTCCAGAGACGCTGCCCGTCCCGCTGAGTTACTCCAGCGTTTAGTGTCTATCTTTGGTTTAAACCAGCGTCTGCAGTTCCTTCTTACACAAAGATCACAAGCCCGTTAGGCGGTGTGAACATGGAACCCCTGCTGCTGGCAACAATGCATTAATCCTCTTTCTTGCTAAGTAACTCCCTCAGCAGAGAGCGGAGGCTGCACTGCAGAGAAGCCAGTCTGTGGCTTTTTACAGCTCTCGTTCCCAAGTAAAACCACCCCTGTCCCACGGTACGTGTTCATTCCGAGAGCTCTCCCGAGTTTGCCCTGATTCGAACTCGGGAGATTTACGGTAACGGCCGCTGGTCGGTACTCGGGGCTCTGGTGGACATTTTTCAACGTGTTGAAAAATCTTCACGAGTCTTCCCGAGCTTACCTGCCGTTAGCGAGTCTTCCCCGAGTACCTGCCGTTAGCGTTACGAGCCGCTAAGAGACGTCCCCGAGGATTGTAACACGCCTCACGTCTCATTCTCCGCGCTTGCCACGAGTTTGATTTTTTTTTTTTAACACCGGAGAGCTCTTGGAATGAACTCGCACAGTGGGACGGGGCTAGAAAAGTTAACGGAATTTGATAGATCAGGTACGCATATCTCTGAGCACACGAGTCTGAAACATAGAAAACATAGAAATTAGGTGCAGGAGTAGGCCATTCGGCCCTTCGAGCCTGCACCGCCATTCAATATGATCATGGCTGATCATCCAACTCAGTATCCCGTACCTGCCTTCTCTCCATACCCGCTGATCCCCTTAGCCACAAGGGCCACATCTAACTCCCTCTTAAATATAGCCAATGAACTGGCCTCAACTACCCTCTGTGGCAGAGTGTTCCAGAGACCCACCACTCTCTGTGTGAAAAAAAGTCCTTCTCATCTCGGTCCTAAAGGATTTCCCCCTTATCCTCAAGCTGCGACCCCTTGTCCTGAAGAAGGGTCTCGACCCGAAACGTCACCCGGTCTTTCTCTCCAGAGACGCTGCCTGTCCCCGCTGAGTTACTCCAACGTTTTTGTGGCCCATCCACATTTCTGGAGCCACCAATGGGATATTGAGCGGAGTGTGTCGGAGGGAACTGCAGATGCTGGTTTACCCCGAAGGTCGGTCACTGAATGCTGGAGGAACTCAGCGGGTGGGGCAGCATCTATGGAGCGAAGGAAATATTCACCTGCTGAGTTTCTCCAGCATTTTTATCCACCTTCGATTTTTCCAGCATCTGCAGTTTCCTCTTAAACAAGACAAAAAGCGCAGATTGATTAAAACGGAATGATGAGAAGATGCATTGAACTGCAAATGCTCAGGGTGTTACATTGTTAAAACAGGCCCTTCGGCCCAACTTGCCAATACCGGCCAACATGTCCCATCTGAGGGTTACACAAAAAGCTGGAGAAACTCAGCGGGTGCAGCAGCATCTAAGGAGCGAAGGAGATAGGCGACGTTTCGGGTCGAGACCCTTCTTCAGACTGATGGAACTAGTCCCACCTCCCTGCGTTTGACCCATATCCTTCCAAACCTGTCCTCTCCATGTACCTGGTCCAAATGTTTCACAAACGTTGGGATAGTCCCAGCCTCAACTGCCTCATCCGGCAGCTCGTTCCATACGCCCACCACCCTCTGTGTAAAAAGAAGCCCCTCAGATTCCTATTAAATCTTTCCCCCCTTCACCTTAAAACTCTGTCCTCTGTCTCATGCCTCCTCAACTCTGGATAAAAGACTGTGCCTTTACCCGATCTAGTCCTCTCACAGTCTTGCACACCTCTATAAGATCACAATAGACAATAGGTGCAGGAGTAGAGGCCATTCGGCCCTTCGAGCCAGCACCGCCATTCAATGTGATCACGGCTGATCATCCACAATCAGTACCCCATTCCTGCCTTCTCCCCATATCCCCTGACTCCACTATCTTCAAGAGCCCTATCTAGCTCTCTCTTGAAAGCATCCAGAGAACCGGCCTCCACCGCCCTCTGAGGCAGAGAATTCCACAGACTCACAACTCTCTGTGTGAAAAAGTGTTTCCTCGTCTCCGTTCTAAATGGCCTACCCCTTATTCTTGAACTGTGTGTGGCCCCTGGTTCTGGACCCCCCCCCCCCCCAACATCGGGAACATGTTTCCTGCCTCCACCGTGTCCAAACCCTTAATTGGCTTGGTATTAATGTAAGATTTTCCCTAGTGCGTGTCGGATTGCGTTAGTGCGCGAGGATCGCCGGTCGGCGCGGACACGGTGGGCCGAAGGGCCCGTTGCCGCGCTGTATCTCCAAATTAAAGCGGACTATAGTTGATTAGCGCCAACCACAGTTGAACCAATTAACATAGATGCATTTCAGAGGAAGCGGGATAAGCAAAGCTGCCGAAAAACGGGAATAAAAAGGTTTATTGATTGTTCCTCCATGCAGCAGGATGTGTACACCGCTGGCAAGGTTGCTCTAGTTGCGTCCCACCAATTGTCCCACTCGCTGACCGGCCAAACGGCTCATTCTCCAGGCCTGCTCAAAGCCAGCCAGGTTGTAGAGGCATGGGGCTCACACAGCATGGAGACAGGCCCTTCGGCCCAACTCGCCCATGCTGGCCACTGCGATCCACCTAGCACGGTGGCGCAGCGGTAGAGCCGCTGCCTCGCAGCGCCGGAGTCCCGGGTTCGATCCCGACTGCGGGTGCTGTCTGTGCGGAGTTTGCACGTTCTCCTGCGTGGGTTTTCTCCGGGATCTCCGGTTTCCTCCCGCGCTCCAAAGACGTTCAGGTTTGTAGGTTAATTGGCTTGTTATAAATATAAATTAACCATATAAACCATATAACAATTACAGCACGGAAACAGGCCTTCTCGGCCCTTCCAGTCCGGTCTTGTGTAGGATAATGTTACGTGTGCAGGGACCGCTGGTCGGCACGGACTCAGTGGGCCGAAGGGCCAATTCCTGCTGTATCTCCAAACTAAACGAGGACCACTTGCCCACATTTGACCCATATCCCTCCAAACATTTCCATCCGTATCCATTTATCTTTAAAATGCTGTCATAGTTCCTGTCTCAACAACCTCTGGCAGCTCATAAGATCATATTGAGTACAGGAGCAGGGAGGTTCTACTTCAGTTGCACAGGGTCTTGGTGAGACCACACCTGGAGTATTGCGTACAGTTCTGGTCACCAAATCTGAGGAAGGACATTATTGCCATAGAGGGAGTGCAGAGAAGGTTCACCAGACTGATTCCTGGGATGTCAGGACTGTCTTATGAACAAAGACTGGATAGACTCGGTTTATACTCCCTAGAATTTAGGAGATTGAGAGGGGATCTTATAGAAACTTACAAAATTCTTAAGGGGTTGGACAGGCTAGATGCAGGAAGATTGTTCCCGATGTTGGGGAGGTCCAGGACAAGGGGTCACGGCTTAAGGATGAGGGGGAAATCCTTTAGGACCGAGATGAGAAGGACTTTTTTCACACAGAGAGTGGTGGGTCTCTGGAACTCTCTGCCGCAGAGGGTAGTTGAGGCCAGTTCATTGGCTATATTTAAGAGGGAGTTAGATGTGGCCCTTGTGGCTAAGGGGATCAGAGGGTATGGAGAGAAGGCAGGTACGGGATACTGAGTTGGATGATCAGCACTTAACATTACTTCCCTACTCCTATATTCAATGCTCTGATTTATAAAGGCCAGCACAACAAAAGCTTTCTTTACCACCCCACCACCCTTTACCACCCTTTTATTGTCATGTGTCCCAGATAGGACAATGAAATACCAATTCGACTTATAGATTAACTTTGATGGGAATCCACTTTCATCCTGCGCGTGAAAAAAATTGCCCTTCAGACCCTCTGACCATACGCGCATGTCCTCCAATTTTCAATTCCCCTCCTCTGGGTGACAGACACTGTACAAAGTTTACCTTGTCTACTCCCCTCATGATCTTATACCCCTCTGTAAGATCACCTCTCAAGGGCCTGTCGCACTTGGCCGTCATTCGGGCGCCATTTACGCGACCTGCTAGCGTGTGGGTAGCGGGGGGACGGGCGCATGGCGTGGCGTGGAGTAGCGTGGACGTCGTCCTGCACTAAATCTCCGCGCGCCGTCGGACTGTCGCGTAACTGACGGCCAAAGCGGGACAGGCCCAAGACCCTGGCGCGACGCAACGTCTCACCTCCTACAGCAGCAGAAGCAGGCAAACGGTCGTCAAACTCGGCCTGGGGCTCACGGCCGTTGCGGATCCGGATCCGGATCCGCCCCCACTCCTACGATTGGACTATTGAAGATGGACACAAAATGCAGGAGTAACTCAGCGGGACCGGCAGCACCTCTGTAGAGAAGCAATGGGTGAGGCTTCGGGTCGAGACCCTTTCTTCAGACTGAAGAAGAGTCTCGACCAGAAACATCTTCCATTCCTTCTCTCCAGAGATGCTGCCGGTCCCGCTGAGTTACTCCGGCATTTTGTGTCCGTCTTCAAATGAAGCCACGCGCTCCAGACGGCGGTGCGGACGCAAGATGATGTGCACGTGACCGTCGCGTAAATGACGGCCACGTGGGACAGGCCCCTTCATTCTCTGCATCTAGCCTGTCCAACCCCAGCCATTCCTGGGATCGTTCTTGTAAACCTCCTCTGGAACCTCTCCAGAGCCAGCGCATCCTTCCTCCGATACTGTGCCCACAAGGACTAGAGAGAGTCCTAACCTGCTCAATCTCTCCCGGTAGCTCGGCCCCCTCTAGTCCTGCTTCTGAAGAAGGGTCCCGACCCGAAACGTCGCCTATCTCCTTCGCTCTACTTAGATGCTGCTGCACCCGCTGAGTTTCTCCAGCCTTTTGTGTAACCCTCGATTCTTGTATCTGTCGGTATCCGGTTACAGATTCTTAACACTCAGATTTAAAGGACATTGTTTTAGGAAGGAGATGAGGAGGAATGTCTTTAGTCGGGGCAAGCCATTTAGAACGGAGACGAGGAAACACTTTTTCTCACAGAGAGTGGTGAGTCTGTGGAATTCTCTGCCTCAGAGGGCGGCGGAGGCCGGTTCTCTGGATACTTTCACGAGAGAGCTAGATAGGGCTCTTAAAGATACCGGAATCAGGGGAGAAGGCAGGAACGGGATACTGATTGGGGATGATCAGCCATGATCGCATTGAATGGCGGTGCTGGCTCGAAGGGCCGAATGGCCTGCTCCTGCACCTATTGTCTATTGAAGCTAGTCGGAGAAGCTAGTAGAGAGAGACAGAGAGGAAGCTGGTTTGTTACTGTGGTGATGGAAGGTTATGGACTCTACCCAATCCGTTCCATTCCACAGGGTTTTATGTAATTCAGCGCAACTTAATCCCCCAACGTGTAATTGGTGTGGGGGAATAGTCCCAGCGTGGGTTACAAAAATATCCTTTGTGCAAGTTGCTGCCAAAACAGCAGGATAATTGGTCAGCTCGGCCGGGCACGACAACTCCAAAACAAAGGGCTTTCCGAAATTATCCTAAAGCCGGCGAGCAGGTTTTACCGCTGGTATCCGGTTACAGAGGTCGCCCCCGGCAACAGGCGCCAACGGACCTCACCTGAGAGAAACGAGGCAGTGTGCTGGAGCAAGCACACATGCACGATCCTGACCTCGGTTGCTGTCCGTGCATGCGGGCGTGTGCGTGTGTGTGTTTGTGTGTCTGCGCGAGTGTGTGCGTGCGTGCTTGTGCGTGCGTGCTTGTGCGGGTGTGTGCATGCGTGTACGCGCGTGCTTGTGTGTGCGTGCGTGCTCGTGCGTGTGTGTGCGTGTGCGTGTGTTTTTCTCTGGAGAGAAAAACGAGGCAGCGTGCTGGAGCAAGCACACATGCACGCACGCACGCACACACACGCGCGCACACGCGCACGCGCATACATGCACACACATACACGCATGCACACGCACGAGCACGCACGCACACACGCGCGCAGACACACAAACAAACACACGCACACGCCCGCATGCACGGACAGCAACCGAGGTCAGGATCGAACTCCGGGTCACCAGTGCCGTAAGGCAGCGGCTCCGAGCGTTGTTCTACGGGCGGCGCGACGGTAGTGTTGCCACCTCGCAGCGCCACGGGCCCGGGTTCGATCACGACCACCGCCGCTTGTCTCTACGCAGTCTGCACGCTCTCCCCGTGACCTGAGTGGGTTTTCTCCGGGCGCTCCGGTTTCCTCCCACACTCCAAAGACGTGCGGGTTTGTAGGTTCATTGGCTTGGGTATAATTGTAAATTGTTCCCTGGTGTGTGTGGAATATAGTTAGTGTACTTCTGAAGAGGATGTTTCCATTCGTGGGAGAGTCCAGGACCAGAGGGCACAGTCTCAGAATTAAAGGACACTGTTTTAGAAAGGAGATGAGGAGGAATTTCTTTAGTCAGAGGGTGGTGAATCTGCGGAATTCTTTGCCACAGACGGCTGTGGAGGCCACAAGTCAGTGGATATATTTAAAGCAGAGACAGATAGATTCTTGATTAGTGCGGGTGTCAGGGGTTGTGGGGAGAAGGCAGGGGAATGGGGCTCGGAGGGAGAGATAGATCAGCCATGATTGAACGGCGGAGTAGACTCGATGGGCCGAATGGCCTATTTCTGCTCCTTTCACTGTTGTACAGGGATCGCTGGTTGACGCAGAGTCGGTGAGCCAAAGGGCCCCTTAAATTTAACCTCGGGTACAAACAAGGAACTGCAGATGCTGGTTTACCAAGGGAACACAGAGTGCTGGAGTAACTCAGCGGGTCAGGCAGCATCTGTGGAGAACATGGATAGGTGACGTTTCACAGAGTGCTGGAGTAACTCAGCGGGTCAGGCAGCATCTGTGGAGAACGTGGATAGGTGACGTTTCACAGAGTGCTGGAGTAACTCAGCGGGTCAGGCAGCATCTGTGGAGAACATGGATAGGTGACGTTTCACAGAGTGCTGGAGTAACTCAGCGGGTCAGGCAGCATCTGTGGAGAACATGGATAGGTGACGTTTCACAGAGTGCTGGAGTAACTCAGCGGGTCAGGCAGCATCTGTGGAGAACGTGGATAGGTGACATTTCACAGAGTGCTGGAGTAACTCAGCGGGTCAGGCAGCATCTGTGAAGGGAAGGAATGGGTGACGTTTCGGCTCGAGACCCTTCGGGTCTCGGCCCGAAACGTCGCCCATTCCTTCTGTCCAAAAAGAAGTGATTTTTCAAATGGTGCCAATTACTAAGGGTGCAAATTATCAGGTATTATGGTATTCTGGAGAGAAGGAATGGGTGACGTTTCACAGAGTGCTGGAGTAACTCAGCGGGTCAGGCAGCGTCTGTGGGGAACATGGATAGGTGACGTTTCACAGAGTGCTGGAGTAACTCAGCGGGTCAGGCAGCGGTAAGCTCGTGAAGATTTTTCAACCTGTTGAAATTCTAACATAGTCTACCATCGTTTAACTTATACCCCTGTCCCACGGTACGAGTTAATTCCAAGAGCTCTCCCGAGTTTAAAGAAAAAAAATCAAACTCGCGGTAAGCGCGTAGAATGAACGTAGCGGGTACGTCGGAGCTCGGGGACGTCTCTTAGCGGCTCGTAACGCTAACGGCAGGTACTCGGGAAGACTCGCTAACGGCAGGTAAGCTCGGGAAGACTCGTGAAGATTTTTCAACACGTTGAAAAAAATGTCCACCAGAGCCCCGAGTACCGACCAGCGGCCGTTACCGTAAATCTCCGAGTTCCAATCAGGGGACACTCTGGAGAACTCTTGAATTAGCTTGTTAAGGAAGGAACTGCAGATGCTGGAGAATCGAGGTCTGAAGAAGGGTCTCGACCCGAAACGTCGCCTATCTCCTTCGCTCCTTAGATGCTGCTGCGCCCGCTGAGTTTCTCCAGCTTTTTGTGTAACTCTTGGATTAGCTTGTACAGTGGGACAGGGGCTTTAAATCAGTGCATGTACCAACGTGCACACAGATCTAACAACACATACAAACATACGTACACACAGCGCTCCCTCAGAGCCCCTCAAGAAACCCTTGTGAGTAGAAATAGGTTTTAAGTCTAGACTTAGAGGAGTCGACGGAGAGGGGGCAGTTCTGAAGAGGAGAGGGATGCTGACCCACAGTATAGGTGTCGATCTTTGGTCTAAACCAGCATCTGCAGTTCCTCCCTGCGTACGTTAAACGCACCAACCGATGAAGCCATCTTCTCGTACATGGAAGATTATGGAAATCCTCAATGCAAGCCGAAATGTCTCATTTATAAGGCGGCAATGAATATTTGTGGGGATAATGAAAATGAAGGCAAAAAATAGAGCTATTTAGCTCCAGGTTCATTTGTAAATGAGTCCGTCCCCCTCTGAGAACGAGGTTCGGGTCTGATTTTAAATTTTCATATTTCCCTATCTCGTGTGTTTGAAATGAATTCCACGCAAATTAGTTAATGAGGTTGAATGAATGAAAACATTTTTTTTTTAAATTACAATTACAGTACAATTACGTTCCCCTAATACATAGATTAGAGGGAAATAAATCTCCAACTGTGCACCAACTAACTGATCTACACATGGCTGGAGGGAGCATGAGACATAGCTTTAAGGTGAAGGGGGAAAGATTTAATAGGAATCTGGGGATTTACTGGGGACGGTGGGAGGCCGGTTCTCTGGATGCTTTCCTAGAATCATAGAAACTAGGTGCAGGAGTAGGCCATTCGGCCCTTCGAGCCTGCACCGCCATTCAATGTGATCATGGCTGATCATCCAACTCAGTTCAAGAGAGAGTTACGCCCCCCGTCCCACTTAGGAAACCTGAACGGAAACCTCTGGAGACTTTGCGCCCCACCCAAGGTTTCCGTGCGGTTCCCGGAGGTTTTTGTCAGTTTCGACCATCAGGGAGACCGACAGAAATCTCCGGAAACCTTGGGTTTAAGGTTTGGTGGCGCTTGCCGCGTGCAGGCGCGTGCTGGCGGGAACGGCCCTGTACGGGGGATCACCCGACCTCCGCGCGGCCCCCGCTTCTAGTTTGATCGCGCTCGTCGCATGGAGTCGGATGGTGGTGGGACAGGCCCTTAAGAGTGTGGAATGTTGAGCAGTCGGGGAAGAGTGGGTGAGGGGAGGGAGGACTTTTTCCTTTGGTGGGGGGGGGGGGGGGTTGTTGGCCTGAGATCACAGGAGGAAAATGAAAGGGGAATAGAATGAGGAATGACGTGGGGGAACATATATCGTGCAAGACAGCGCGTGGAATCTGGAGTGCATTACCAACAGATGTGCTGGAGAAAGGTCCCATTGCAGTCCTAAATGGCGGGAGATGGATAAATTTAGTCTTACAGCGTGCAAACAGGCCCTTCGGCCCAACATGCCCATCCCGGCCAACATTTCGGGTCGAGACCCTTCTTCAGACTGATTCCTGGGATGTCAGGACTGTCTTATGAACAAAGACTGGATAGACTCGGTTTGTACTCTGTAGAATTTAGGAGATTGAGAGGGGATCTTATAGAAACTTACAAAATTCTTAAGGGGTTGGACAGGCTAGATGCAGGAAGATTGGTCCCGATGTTGGGGAGGTCCAGGACAAGGGGTCACAGCTTAAGGATAAGGGGGAAATCCTTTAGGACCGAGATGAGAAGGACTTTTTTGTCACAGAGAGTGGTGGGTCTCTGGAACTCTCTGCCACAGAGGGTAGTTGAGGCCAGTTCATTGGCTATATTTAAGAGGGAGTTAGATGTGGCCCTTGTGGCTAAGGGGATCAGCGGGTATGGAGAGAAGGCAGGTACGGGATACTGAGTTGGATGATCAGCCATGATCATATTGAATGGCGGTGCAGGCTCGAAGGGCCGAATGGCCTACTCCTGCACCTATTTTCTATGTTTCTATGTTCAGTGAGAGTCAGGGGAGAGGGAGGGTTGGGAGGTTGCAACTTTCACGTGGGGTCCGCCCCGTTTCGGCGAACGCAATCAAATAAAACAAGTTGTCCTCCAACTTTAGGCTGGAAGAAGAAGAGGAGAAGGGAGACACAGAGATATGGAAGGGCAAGGTGTGAAAACTAAAGATCAAAGGGGACAGTAGAACACTCCATCGTTAGCCAGGGGTGTCTCTCCCGGAACTGCAGATGCTGGCTGACCCCGAATGTGGACACAAAACGCTGGAGTAACTCAGCGGGACCGGCAGCATCTCTGGAGAGAAGGAACGGGTGGCGTTCCGGCTCGTAGACCCGTCTTCAGACTGAGCGTCGGGGGTTAGGAGGGACACAGAGGTAAGGAAGGGCGAGGTGTGAAAAGGGGACGAAGCAGAAGGAGAATGTTGTTAGAGAGGGGAAGGTGGCATTGAGGTGAAGTTAAGGGGCCTGTCCCACTTGGCGATTGTTTCAGCGACTGCCGGCATCATTGACTGACGTATACGGTCAGCGAAAGATTCGCGGCGTGACGCGTGGCGTTTTTTTTTTCAAGTGTCGCGACATTTTTTTTTGTCGCCGCTGGATTTTGAAATGTCCAAAGTCTTTTGGCGACACTGATATCACGCTGGCAGTCGCGGAGACAATCGCCCAGTGGGACAGGGCGTTGACATAAAGCACAGAGCAAGAAAAACGTGCAGGTGAATCGCAACGGAGTTGTGACAAGATACACGGAACTGCAGACGCTCATAGAGTCATCGACTCGTCCAGTGACCGTCCCATCCCATCCCGTCCCCCATCGTCCCCGTCCCCGTACAGCCGCGACTAACGCAGGGTGGGGAGATAAGAGTCACGTTGACGTATGTTCTGAACACATACGCAGCAATTTCTTGTTTTTGAAAAACACACACGAGGTGAAAGGCGTCGCAGCGGTGGAGCTGCTGCCTCACAGCGCCAGAGACACGGGTTAAATCCTGACTACGGGTGCCGTCTGTACGGAGTTTGTATGCTCCCCCCGTGACCCGCGCGGGCGGGTTTCCTCCCACTCCAAATACGTGCAGGTTTGTAGGTTGTTTGACTTCTGCAAATTGCCTCGTGTGAGAGTGAGAGAGAGTGTGTGCGTGTGAGTACTTGTGCGTGTGTGTGGTGTGTGTGTGTGTGAGTGTGCGTGCGTGTGTGAGTACTTGTGCGTGTGTGTGGTGTGTGTGGGCGCGTGTGTGTATGTACGCGTGTGTGTGGTGTGTGTGGGCACATGTGTGTGTGCACATGTGTGTGTGTTTGCGTGCGTGGCGTGTGTGTGCGTGCATGGTGTGTGCATGCGTGGTGTGTGTGTGCGTGCGTGCGTGATGTGCATGTGTGTGATGTGCATGTGTGTGTGATGTGCATGTGTGTGGTGTGCGTGTGCGTGCATCTGCGCGCGTGTGGTGTGCACATGTGTGTGTGTGTGGTGTGCGCGTGCGTGCATGTGTGTGTGTGTGGTGTGCGCGTGCGTGCATGTGTGTGTGTGTAGTGTGCGCGTGCGTGCATGTGTGTGTGTGTGGTGTGCGCGCATGTGTGTGTGTGTAGTGTGCGCGTGCGTGCATGTGTGTGTGTGTGGTGTGTGCGTGCGTGCATGTGTGTGTGTGCGTGCGTGTGGTGTGTGCGTGCATGTGCGTGTGTGGTGTGTGTGCGTGTGTGCGTGCGTGGCGTCAGTTTGCGGAGATCGCTGGTCGGCGCTGGCTGCGCGGCCCGTTTCAGCGCTGCGTTTCTAAACTAAACTAACACGAGACGGTCTAATTTGATGTCCATTTGCTACTGGGCCCCAGACGAGCTTTGAAGGAGAGAGCCAGGCGGAACAGTGACTGCAAACATTGCAGTGAAGTGTGAGCGGACCCAGGGCAGCCGTTCCCATCCACGGTAATGACCAGAGAGTCAAAGCTGATCACTCTCTACAAACTCATTACAGCAACACAAGCCGGCTCATGTACCAGGCCAAGCAAAACCAACCCAAAGAAAACTCACATTTATATTTCACATCTTCCAACTGTGCCGCACTAAAGGGCAGGGGCAACAGTGGCTGCAAGTACGCACACACACACACACGCACACACACACACACGCACACGCACACACACGCACGCGCACGCACACACGCACGCGCACACACACGCGCACACACGCACGCACGCGCACACACGCACGCGCACGCGCGCACGCGCACGCGCGCACGCGCACGCGCACACACGCACGCGCACACACGCACGCGCACACACACACACGCGCACACACACACGCGCACACACACACGCACACACACACATGCGCACACGCGCGCGGCGCACACACACATGCGCACACACACGATGGGGACATACACACACACGATGTTGGGGACATTAACGCGCACACACACGATGGGGACATACACATAAACACACGCACGCACACACACACACGTTGGCAACATTCTTGCACACAGATGTTGGTGACATTCTGACACACACACGCTTGCGATATACACACACACACACACAGATGCAAAAGAGAGTCTGAAGAAGGGTTTCGACCCAAAACGTCGCCCATTTCCTTCACCCCACAGACGCTGCCTCACCCGCTGAGTTTCTCCAACATTTTTGTCAACCTTTGATTTCTCCAGCATCTGTAGTTCTTTCTTAAACACACACACACACCCACTTTGAAGCTTGGCACACACACACACACACATCGAGACATATGCGCGCACACACACACACACACACACATCGAGACATATGCGCGCACACACACACACACACACACACACACACACACACACAAACATTGAGACATACGCGCGCGCACACACACACACTCACACAAACCACACAATGATGCGGTGTCACAAGTACGTGGGAACAGTAAAATACTTTGTTTTGTACACATCCCGGTAACAGCAGACAGTCACACGATCAGTTCAGCGCATTATATCGTGTTTTTTTAAATTCTGGTTTAGTTTAGAGGTACAGCATGGAAACAGGCCCTTCGGCCCATCGAGTCCGCCCCGACCAGCGATCCCCGCACACTAACACGATCCCACACACACACTGGGGACAATTTACAATTACACCAAACTAATTAACCTACAAACCTGCGCATCTTTGGAGTAGCTCGCTACGTGTGTGATTTATCGGCCGACGATGTATTTTGCAACTTACAAAGAATTTGCTTTTCCAACCAGCCCCTCCAGAAGAAGCCACAAGACACATAACGACGGACGCAATCAAATAAGATCGAATAGAACAAGTTGTCCTCCAACTTTAGGCTGGAAGAAGAAGAGGAGAAGGGAGGCACAGAGATATGGAAGGGCAAGGTGTGAAAACTAAAGATCAAAGGGGACAGTAGAACACTCCATCGTTAGCCAGGGGTGTCTCTCCCGGAACTGCAGATGCTGGCTGACCCCGAATGTGGATACAAAACGCTGGAGTAACTCAGCGGGACCGGCAGCATCTCTGGAGAGAAGGAACGGGTGATGTTCCGGCTCGTAGACCCGTCTTCAGACTGAGCGTCGGGGGTTAGGAGGGACACAGAGGTATGGAAGGGCGAGGTGTGAAAAGGGGACGAAGCTGAAGGAGAATGGGGAATGGATCGGTGTTAGCGAGGGGAAGGTGGCATCGAGGTGAAGTTAAGGGGCCTGTCCCACTGGGCGATTTTCTCGGCGACTGCCGGCATCATGGACTGACGTATCCGTCAGCGAAATACGACGCCAAATTCAACATGGACATCCGCCACAGCGGATCCACCTCGTTCCGCACTGCGATGGGTGGCAATAAATCGACAATGGGTGCAGGATGAGGCCATTCGGCCCTTCGAGCCAGCACCGCCATTCGACGTGATCATGAATGAATGTATTGGCCAAGTGTTCACATACAAGGAATTTGCCTCGGCGCTCCGCCCGCAAGTGACAACGACATAATGACAGTTAGGAACGACGCAGAAAAATTAATAATGGCTGATCATCCAGAATCAGTACCCCGTTCCTGCCTTCTCTCCATAATCCCTTAACTCCGCTATCCCCAAGAGCCCTTATCTTAGATAAGAGATAAGTCTTATCTCTGTGTAAGTCTTAGACAAGTCTTCTCTTATCGAAGATAAAGTCTCATCTTCTTTCCTCCGTGAAGGAGGAAACCGAAGATCCCGGGGGAAAACCAACGCGGGTCACGGGGAGAACGTGCAAACTCCGTACAGGCAGCGCCCGCGGCTGGGATCGAACCCGGGTTTCGGGCGCTGCGAGGGAGCGACTCAATAGACAATAGACGCAGGAGTAGAGGCCATTCGGCCCTTCGAGCCAGCACCGCCATTCAATGTGATCGTGGCTGATCATCCCCAATCAGTACCCCGTTCCTGCCTTCTCCCCATATCCCCCGACTCCGCTATCTTTAAGAGCCCGATCTAGCTCTCTCTTGAAAGCATCCAGAGAACCGGCCTCCACCGCCCGCTGAGGCAGAGAATTCCACAGACTCAAAACTCTCTGTGAGAGGTCTGAAGAAGGGTCTCGACCCAAAACGTTGCCTATCTCCTTCGCTCCTTAGATGCTGCTGCACCCGCTGAGTTTCTCCAGCCTTTTGTGTAACCACTCTCTGTGAGAAAAAGTGTTTCCTCATCTCTGTTCTAAATGGCCGACCCCTTATTCTTAAACTGTGGCCCCTGGTTCTGGACTCCCTCAACATCGGGAACATGTTTCCTGCCTCTAGCGTGTCCAAACACTTAGTAATCTAATATGTTTCAATGAGATTCCCTCTCATCCTTCTAAACTCCAGAGTGTACAAGCCCAGCCGCTCCATTCTCTCAGTATATGACAGTCCCGCCATCCCGGGAATTAACCTTGTAAACCTACGCTGGGCTCCCTCAATCTCTACCGCAGCGCCCACAAACTCACACGATGGCTCGATCTCCTTCTTCCAATGAGAGGTGATGAGTGCAAGTGAACACAAAACGACGCTTCAGGTTCAGCTTGAGACACAGTGAGTTTGTGTGTCCGCGGCAAGACTCGCTCGCCAAACCAGGGGGGCATTAAACAGAGGGATAAAATTATCCCCCCCCTCCTCCTCAATCCACAGCTCTCGACTCAACCAGCTCACGTGCCTGCTGACATCAGTCCATTAATAACTGATCTGACCCCAGTCTGAAGAAGGGTCTCGACCCAAAACGTCGCCTATCTCCTTCGCTCCTTAGATGCTGCTGCACCCGCTGAGTTTCTCCAGCTTTTTGT
>CAUPSL010001575.1:0-30000 GCA_963514005.1 Raja brachyura | reverse complement strand
ACCTGTGCTCACACTCACCTGTGCTCACACTCACCTGTGCCCACACTCACCTTTGCTCACACTCACCTGTGCTCACACTCACTCGTGCTCACACTCACCTGTGCTCACACTCACCTGCGCTCACACTCACCTTTGCTCGCACGGTCCGGTGCTCACACTCACCTTTGCTCACACTCACCTGCGCTCACACTCACCTTTGCTCGCACGGTCCGGTGCTCACACTCACCTTTGCTCACACTCACCTGCGCTCGCACTCACCTGTGCTCACACTCACTCGTGCTCACACTCACCTGTGCTCACACTCACCTGCACTCACACTCACCTTTGCTCGCACGGTCCGGTGCTCACACTCACCTTTGCTCACACTCACCTGTGCTCGCACTCACCTTTGCTCACACTCACCTGCGCTCACACTCACCTTTGCCCGCACTCACCTGTGGGGCTCGCACTCACCTTTGCTCACACTCACCTGTGCTCGCACTCACCTTTGCTCGCAGTCACCTGCGCTCACACTCACCTGCGCTCACACTCACCTTTGCTCGCACGGTCCGGTGCTCACACTCACCTGTGCTCACACTCACCTTTGCTCACACTCACAGAGACCCCCCCCTCTGCTCACCATGGCTCACACATACACACACACGTCCACATTCTCTCGACTTGCTTCAAAAACGCGATTAACACCGCCCGGCCCCTCAATCACCGCCCTCTATCCTCACCCCCCCACTTTTGCCTCTGACCGACGTCTCTCTCGTCCAATCGGTGCCCTGGATCATCAGTCCCCCCCCCCCCCCCCCCATAGTCTCGCAGAGATTTTTAATAGATTTTTTTTCCCACCGAATATCAAAATCCGGATTACAAAACATGGGGGCGATCGGCCCCCGCCTCTCAAAACATGGGGGGGAGAAGCCCCCCCCCTCCCCCCCCCCCCCCGGGGTCTTCACCCATACTGGCTTCACCTTGCACTAAACGTCATTCCCTTATCGTGTAAATACCTCGATTGTAATCACGTATTGAGCTCATAAGTGATCGGAGGTGAATCAGGCCATTCGGCCCATCTAGTCCACTCCGCCATTCAATCACGGCCGATCTATCTCTCCCTCCCAACCCCATTCTCCTGCCTTCTCCCCGTAACCCCAACACACCCGCACTAATCAACAATCTATTTGCCTCCGCTTTAAAAATATCCACTGACTTGTGGCCTCCACAGCCGTCTGTGGCAAAGAATCCCACAGATTCACCGCCCTCTGGCTGAAGGAGTTCTTCCTCATCTCCTTCGTAAAGGAACGGTCTTTAAATCTGAGGCGTTGCCCCCTGGTCCTAGACTCTCCCACCAGTGGCCACTAACGGAGGGCGGACATGGACCCGGAGAGACCCGGATTGTGTCCGCTTTCCTTCCGGTTGTCCGGATTCGACCGGTCCTCTGGCGAACGCTCACATCGACAGCGAGAGCCACATCCGCTCTCTTAGAAACATAGAAATTAGGTGCAGGAGTAGGCCATTCGGCCCTTCGAGCCTGCACCGCCATTCAATACGATCATGGCTGATCATCCAACTCAGTATCCCGTACCTGCCTTCTCTCCATACCCCCTGATCCCCTTAGCCACAAGGGCCACATCTAACTCCCTCTTAAATATAGCCAATGAACTGGCCTCAACTACCCTCTGTGGCAGAGAGTTCCAGAGACCCACCACTCTCTGTGTGAAAAAAGTCCTTCTCATCTCGGTCCTAAAGGATTTCCCCCTTATCCTTAAGCTGTGACCCCTTGTCCTGGACCTTCCCAACATCGGGAACAATCTTCCTGCATCTAGCCTGTCCAACCCCTTAAGAATTTTGTAAGTTTCTATAAGATCCCCTCTCAATCTCCTAAATTCTAGAGAGTATAAACCGAGTCTATGCAGTCTTTGTTCATAAGACAGTCCTGACATCCCAGGAATCAGTCTGGTGAACCTTCTCTGCACTCCCTCTATGGCAATAATGTCCTTCCTCAGATTTGGAGACCAGAACTGTACGCAATACTCCAGGTGTGGTCTCACCAAGACCCAGTACAACTGCAGTAGAACCTCCCTGCTCCTATACTCAAATCCTTTTGCTATGAATGCTAACATACCATTCACTTTCTTCACTGCCTGCTGCACCTGCATGCCTACTTTCAATGACTGGTGTACCATGACACCCAGGTCTCGTTGCATCTCCCCTTTTCCTAATCGGCCACCATTTAGATAATAAATCCAGGCCCTTCACTGACAGATCCAGCGCGGTAACAGGCCCTTCGGCCCACCGAGTCCGCACCGACCAGCGATCCCCGCACGCTAACAATATCCCACAAACACACTAGGGGACAATTAACCTACAAACCCGCACGTGTTTGGAGTGTGGGAGGAAACCGGAGCAGCCGGAGAAAACCCCGCGCAGGTCGCGGGGAGAACGTGCAAACTCCGTACAGGCAGCACCCGTAGTCGGGATTGAACCCGGGTCTCTGGCGCTGTGAGGCAGCAACTCTACCGCTGCCCCCACCGTGCCGAGCGTACCTCCCTCAGCCAATACCAGTTGTCCCACATCTGTCTCGATGATTTGGATGAGAACGTGCATGGCAGGATTAGCAAGTTGCGGATGAAACTCTCTCACCCTGTCTCCCCCACTCTCCCCCCCTTCCCCCCTGCCTCCCCCCCTCTCACCCTCCCATCTCCCCCTCCCCCTCTCCCCCTCTCCCTCTCCCCCCCTCTCCCCCCCTCCCCCTCTCTCCCCTCTCTCCCCTCTCTCCCCCTCTCCCCCCTCTCCCCCTCTCCCCCTCTCCCCCTCTCCCCCCCTCTCCCCCACTCCCCCCCTCCCCCTCTCCCCCTCTCCCCCCCTCTCCCCCCCTCTCCCCCACTCCCCCTCTCCCCCTCCCCCACTCCCCCTCTCCCCCTCCCCCACTCCCCCTCTCCCCTCTCCCCCTCTCCCCCTCTCCCCCCCTCTCCCCCTCTCCCCCTCTCTCCCTCTCTCCCCCTCTCCCCCTCTCCCCTCTCTCCCCTCTCCCCCTCTCCCCCTCTCCCCCCCTCTCCCCCTCTCTCCCTCTCTCCCTCTCTCCCTCTCTCCCTCTCCCCCCCTCCCCCTCTCCCCCTCTCCCCCTCTCCCCCCTCTCCCCCTCTCCCCCTCCCCAGGTGGCGTACGGTGCGTATATTTGTCTCCTCCACATTCCGGGACGTGCGCGGTGAGAGGGAGGCGCTGGCGAGCAGCGTTTTCCCGGAGCTGAGGGCGCGAGCCGCCCGCCACTGGGTCAGGGTTCAGGAGGTCGACCTGAGGTGGGGGGTCACCGAGGAGGAGAGCCGCGGAAACAGGTGGGTGGCCCGACCTTCGCCCTCTCACCCCGTGACGGCCCTCCGACCCTGCCATTCCCTGTGACCCCTGGGGACATGACCTGACTCTGACCCCGGGTGCGACCTCCCAATGACCCCCCGCCGGGCGATGTGGCGTCCATCACCTTTCTGATCCCTTCCCTCTGTACCCCCACTGACCCCTCTCCCCCCCTCTCTCCCCCCTCCCCCTCTCTCCCCCCCTCTCTCCCCCCCTCTCTCCCCCCTCTCTCCCCCCTCTCTCCCCCCTCTCCCCCCCCCTCTCCCCCCCTCTCCCCCCCCTCTCTCCCCCCCTCTCTCCCCCCCTCTCTCTCCCCCTCTCCCCCCCCTCTCCCCCCCTCTCCCCCCCCTCTCCCCCCCCTCTCCCCCCCTCTCTCCCCCCTCTCTCCCCCCCTCTCTCCCCCCCTCTCTCTCCCCCCCTCCCCCCCTCTCTCTCCCCCTCTCCCCCCCCTCTCCCCCCCCTCTCCCCCCCCCTCTCCCCCCCCTCTCCCCCCCCTCTCCCCCCCCTCTCTCCCCCCTCTCTCCCCCCCCCTCTCCCCCCCTCTCCCCCCTTCTCCCCCCCCTCTCTCCCCCCCCTCTCCCCCCCTCTCTCCCCCCCTCTCTCTCCCCCCTCTCTCTCCCCCCCTCTCTCTCCCCCCCTCTCTCCCCCCCCTCCCCTCCCCTCTCCCCCCCCCTCTCCCCCCCCTCTCTCTCCCCCCCCCCCTCCCTCTCCCCCCCTCCCCGTGCAGGGCGCTGGAGCTGTGCCTGTCGGAGGTGAGTCGCTGCCAGCTGTTTGTCCTGATCCTGGGCGACCGTTACGGCCAGATGTTGCCGCACTACCCGCTGCCCGACCTGCCGCAGTTCCAGTGGGTGAGGACTGATCGCACCCACCGGCCCCTCTATCTCTCCCCCCCCCCCCCCCGAAACACCCTCTCGCCCCCCCGCCCCCCAAAATACGCCTCCCAACCCATCCCCCCCCCGAAACTGCCTCTGCCCACCTCCCCTAAAACACTACCCCCGTGTCAACCTCCCCCCCCCCCCCCCCCCGTCCCCACCCCCCCACGCCTGCATCCGGCAGGATTGGGAAGTTCAGGGTTTGGTTTTGTATTATACACAATAGACAACAGGTGCAGGAGTAGAGGCCATTCGGCCCTTCGAGCCAGCACCGCCATTCAATGTGATCACGGCTGATCATCCCCAATCAGTTCCCCGTTCCTGCCTTCTCCCCATATCCCCTGACTCCGCTATCTTTAAGAGCCCTATCCAGCTCTCTCTTGAAAGCATCCAGAGAACCGGCCTCCACCGCCCTCTGAGGCAGAGAATTCCACAGACTCACCACTCTCTGTGAGAAAAAGTGTTTCCTCGACTCCGTTCTAAATGGCCGACCCCTTATTCTTAAACTGTGTGTGTGGCCCCTGGTTCTGGACTCCCCCAACATCGGGGACATGTTTCCTGCCTCCAGCGTGTCCAAACCCTCAATAATCTTACATGTGAGGGGGTACAGAGAAGATTCACCAGACTGATTCCTGGGATGGCAGGACTTTCATATGAGGAAAGATTGGATAGACTCGGCTTGTACTCGCTGGAATTTAGAAGATTGAGGGGGGATCTTATAGAAACTTACAAAATTCTTAAGGGGTTGGACAGGCTAGATGCTGGAAGATTGTTCCCGATGTTGGGGGAGTCCAGAACAAGGGGTCACAGTCTAAGGATAAGGGGGAATTCCTTTAGGACCGAGATGAGGATAACATTCTTTACACAGAGAGTGGTGAGTCTCTGGAATTCTCTGCCACAGAAGGTAGTTGAGGCCAGTTCATTGGCTATATTTAAGAGGGAGTTAGATGTGGGCCTTGTGGCTAAGGGGATCAGAGGGTATGGAGAGAAGGCAGGTACGGGATACTGAGTTGGATGATCAGCCATGATCATATTGAATGGCGGTGCAGGCTCGAAGGGCCGAATGGCCTACTCCTGCACCTATTTTTCTATGTTTCTATGTTTCATTGAGATCCCCTCTCATCCTCCTAAACTCCAGAGTGTACAAGCCCAAACGCTCCACTCTCTCAGCGTGTGACAGTCCCACCATCCCGGGAATTAACCTGGTGAACCTACGCTGCACTCCCTCAATAGCAAGAATGTCCTTCCTCAAACAATCTACAACCACGTTCTACAGTGGCCTCCATAATGTTTTTAAAATCTGACAATGTGCAGTTTGAACACAATTAAATCTCAAATTGTGGTATACAGAGGTAAATGAGGGTCTCGGCCCGAAACGTTGCCTATCTCCTTCACTCCATGGATGCTGCCGCACCCGCTGAGTTTCTCCAGCACTTTTGTCTACCACAAATAAATAAATGATGGGTCTTTGTCCCAAATGTTCTGGAGGGCCCTGTAGAACGTGGTTGTAGATTGTCCTGCATCTCATACTGCCCCGGTCATCGACATAGAAACATAGAAATTAGGTGCAGGAGTAAGTAGGCCATTCAGCCCTTCGACCCTGCACCGCCATTCAATATGATCATGGCTGATCATCCAACTCAGTATCCCGTACCTGCCTTCTCTCCATACCCTCCGATCCCCTGAGCCACAAGGGCCACACCTAACTCCCTCCCAATGAACTGGCCTCAACTACCCTCTGTGGCAGAGAGTTCCAGAGACCCACCACTCTCTGTGTGAAAAAAGTCCTTCTCATCTCGGTCCTAAAGGATTTCCCCCTTATCCTTAAGCCGTGACCCCTTGTCCTGGACCTCCCCAACATCGGGAACAATCTTCCTGCATCTAGCCTGTCCAACCCCTTAAGAATTTTGTACGTTTCTATAAGATCCCCCCTCAATCTCCTAAATTCTAGAGAGTATAAACCGAGTCTATGCAGTCTTTGTTCATAAGACAGTCCTGACATCCCAGGAATCAGTCTGGTGAACCTTCTCTGCACTCCCTCTATGGCAAGAATGTCTTTCCTCAGATTAGGAGACCAGAACTGTACGCAATACTCCAGGTGTGGCCTCACCAAGACCCTGTACAACTGAAGTAGAACCTCCCTGCTCCTATACTCAAATCCTTTTGCTATGAAATCCTTTTGCTGTCCCACTTAGGAGACCTGAACCACTGGAGACTTTGCGCCCCACCCAAGGTTTCCGTGCGGTTCCCGGAGGTTTTCGTCCTCCGGCAACCGCCTTCAACTGGCATCGCAACTGGCTTCGACTAAAAAAAATTTACCTATTATTAAAAACGGAAACCACTTTCGACCATGAGGGGAGACGGACAAAAACCTCCGGGAACCCAACAGAAACCTTGGGTTGGGGCGCAAAGTCTCCAGAGGTTTCCCAAGTGGGACGGGGGGGCGCATTACACTCCTAGCCTTCTCTCGCAAATCCCTGCCCTCGCCTAATGTTGTGTCCCCCTCCCCTCCCCTCCCCGCCCTTTCCCCCGCAGGTGAAGGATTACCCAAAGGGTCGCTCCATCACAGAGTTGGAGCTGATGCAGTTTGTGCGGCAGAGCTCCGGGCGATCTGAAGCAGACGTGTTTCGTCTACACTCGAGACCCCGCCGTCCGCAGGTGAGCCCCCCCCCCCGCCTGCTCCAGTGCACGTCTTTTAATTTTTAATTTCAAAATAGACTTTATTCAGATAGAAACATAGAAATTAGGTGCAGGAGTAGAGGCCATTCGGCCCTTCGAGCCTGCACCGCCATTCAATATGATCATTGGCTGATCATCCAACTCAGTATCCCGTACCTGCCTTCTCTCCACACCCTCTGATCCCCTTAGCCACAAGGGCCACATCTAACTCCCTCTTAAATATAGCCATGAACTGGCCTCAACTACCCTCTGTGGCAGATAGTTCCAGAGACCCATCACTCTCTGTGTGAAAACATTTCTTCTCATCTCGGTCCTAAAGGATTTCCCCCTTATCCTTAAGCTGTGACCCCTTGTCCTGGACCTCCCCAACATCGGGAACAATCTTCCTGCATCTAGCCTGTCCAACCCCTTAAGAATTTTGTAAGTCTCTATAAGATCCCCCCTCAATCTTCTAAATTCCAGCGAGTACAAGCCGAGTCTATCCAATCTTTCCTCATATGAAAGTCCTGACATCCCAGGAATCAGTCTGGTGAATCTTCTCTGCACCCCCTCTATGGCAAGGATGTCTTTCCTCAGATTTGGAGACCAAAACTGTACGCAATACTCCAGGTGTGGCCTCACCAAGACCCTATACAACTGCAGTAGAACCTCCCTGCTCCTATACTCAAATCCTTTTGCTATGAATGCTAACATACCATTTGCTTTCTTCACTGCCTGCTGCACCTGCATGCCTACTTTCAATGACTGGTGTACCATGACACCCAGGTCTCGTTGCATCTCCCCTTTTTCTAATCTGCCACCATTCAGATAATAGTCTACCCTCATGTTTTTGCCACCAAAGTGGATAGCCTCACATTTATCCACATTATACTGCATCTGCCATGCATCTGCCCATTCACTCAGCCTATCCAAATCACCCTGCAGCCTCCAAGCATCCTCCTCACACCTAACTATACCCCCCAGCTTGGTGTCATCTGCAAAGTTGGAGATGTTGCATTGAATGTGTAAGAAGGAACTGCAGATGCAAAGACAGACAGAAATGCTGGAGTAACTCAGCGGGACAAGGCAGCGTCTCTGGAGAGAAGGAACGGGTGGCGTTTCGGGTCGAGACCCTTCTTCAGATTAAGGGTCGGGGGAAAGGGAAGAAGATACAGAGATAAGGAAGCATTAGGTGTGAAGAAGAGACATCAAAGTGGCTGAGTGTTGGAAGAGAATGTGGAATCTTGGTGGGCGGGTGCGACTCACGTTACAGCCTGCCAGTCTTTTTTAAATTTTTTTGTCTAGTTAAATGTAGTTGTCCGCGTTTTGTTTTGTACTGCCTCTAATTGTGTGTGTGTGGGGGGTGGGTGGGGGGGGGGGGGGGGGGAGGGGGGATCTTTAAAATCTCTTCCCCTGCACGGGAGACCCGACTTTGTCCCTCTCCGTTGTCGTTGGGGCCTAGCACCGTGGAGCCAGCGGCCTCCAGCCAAGACGAGTTTGGGGCTCCAATTGCCGAGCCTGCGGACTCACCGTGGTGGGGCTGGCCGGCCTCGGGGCGCGGGGAGCGGTGGTGGCTCGCCGCTGTGGCCCGACTCTCGAGCTCCAGCTGCGGATTGCTGCCGGAGGACTGTCGGGATATCGGGGGGTCCGGGTGGGAGACCGCTCTCCGGAGCCCCCGCAACGCAGCTTCTCCAGCCCGTGTCGCGGGGTTGGAGCGACCCGGAGCGGGGCCGTACATCGCCCGGCCCGGCTTTAATGCCTGCGGGACGTTCCAGCGCCCGCCGGGGGCTCCAACGTTGTGTTTTTGGGCCTAGAGCGGGGCCGTACATCGCCCTGCCCGGCCTTGAATGGCCGTGCGACTTAACACCGCCCGCCTGGGGCTTGGACCTCGGGAGAGAACTGGTGCGGGGGAGAGAGAAGACTTTGCCTTCCATCACAGTGAGGAGGAGATTCACTGTGTTAAAGAAGGAACTGCAGATGCTGGAGAATCGAGGGTTACACAAAAGGCTGGAGAAACTCAGCGGGTGCAGCAGCATCTAAGGAGCGAAGGAGATAGGCGACGTTTCGGGTCGAGACCCTTCTTCAGACGGTCTGAAAAAAGGTCTCGACCCGAAACGTCGCCTATCTCCTTCGCTCCTTAGATGCTGCTGCATCCGCTGAGTTTCTCCAGCTTTTTGTGTAACCCCGGAGATTCACTGTGATGGAAGTTTGTGTCAATTGAATTTGTGTGTGTGTGTTTTTTTAATGAATTGTCCTGTTTGTCCGGCTTGTAGAAACTGAGTTTCGTTCGAGCCTCCCTGAGGTTCGAATGACAGGTAGTAAAATCAAATCAAATCAGATCAAATCAGAATAGATCACCGTTAGCTGGGAGAAGCTAACAACAAGGCAACAGGGATAAAATGTGAACCAGGACAGTGGGACTGGTCGGAGAACTGGGAAGGGGGAGGGATGGAGAGAGAGGGAGAAAGGGGGGGGGAAGCAAGGGTTACTTAGAAACATAGAAATTAGGTGCAGGAGTAGGCTATTCGGCCCTTCGAGCCTGCACCGCCATTCAATGTGATCATGGCTGATCATCCAACTCAGTATCCCGTACCTGCCTTCTCTCCATACCCCCTGATCCCCTTAGCCACAAGAGCTGGCCTCGCAATCTTCCTGCATCTAGCCTGTCCAACCCCTTAAGAATGTTGTAAGTTTCTATAAGATCCCCTCTCAATCTCCTAAATTCTAGAGAGTATAAACCGAGTCTATCCAGTCTTTGTTCATAAGACAGTCCTGACATCCCAGGAATCAGTCTGGTGAACCTTCTCTGCACTCCCTCTGTGGCAATAATGTCCTTCCTCAGATTTGGAGACCAGAACTGTACGCAATACTCCAGGTGTGGCCTCACCAAGACCCTGTACAACTGAAGTAGAACCTCCCTGCTCCTATACTCAAATCCTTTTGCTATGAATGCTAACATACCATTCACTTTCTTCACTGCCTGCTGCACCTGCATGCCTACTTTCAATGACTGGTGTACCATGACACCCAGGTCGCGCTGCATCTCCCCTTTTCCTAATCGGCCACCATTTAGATAATAGTCTGCTTTCCTATTGTTGCCACCAAAGTGGATAACCTCACATTTATCCACATTATACTGCATCTGCCAAACATTTGCCCACTCACCCAGCCTATCCAAGTCACCTTGCAGTCTCCTAGCATCCTCCTCACAGCTAACTCTGCCCCCCAGCTTAGTGTCATCCGCAAACTTGGAGATGTTGCATTCAATTCCCTCATTCAGATCATTTATGTATATTGTAAATAGCTGGGGTCCCAGCACTGAGCCTTGCGGTACCCCACTAGTCACTGCCTGCCATTGTGAAAACGACCCGTTTACTCCTACTCTTTGCTTCCTGTTTGCCAGCCAGTTCTCTATCCACATCAATACTGAACCCCCAAAGCCATGTGCTTCAAGTTTGTATACTAGTCTCTTGTGTGGGACCTTGTCGAAAGCCTTCTGGAAGTCCAGATACACCACATCCACTGGTTCTCCCCTATCCACGCAACTACTTGAAGTTCGAGAAGTCAATGTTCACACCGCTGGGTGTGAGCTGCCCTGAGTGAAATACGAGGAGCTGTTCCTCCAACCTGCGCTGGGCCTCAAGGGCCTGTCCCAACTGTACGAGGAAATCCAAGAGCTCGCTCATAGAAACATAGAACATAGAAAATTAGGTGCAGGAGTGGGCCATTCAGCCCTTCGAGCCTGCACTGCCATTCAATGTGATCATGGCTGATCATCCAACTCAGTATCCCGTACCTGCCTTCTCTCCATACCCCCTGATCCCTTTAGCCACAAGGGCCACATCTAACGCCCTCTTAAATATAGCCAATGAACTGACCTCAACTACCTTCTGTAGCAGAGAATTCCAGAGACTCACCACTCTCTGTGTAAAGAATGTTTTCCTCCTCTCGGTCCTAAAGGATTTCCCCCTTATCCTTAGACTGTGACCCCTTGTTCTGGACTCCCCCAACATCAGGAACAATCTTCCAGCATCTAGCCTGTCCAACCCCTTAAGAATTTTGTAAGTTTCTATAAGATCCCCCCTCAATCTTCTAAATTCCAGCGAGTACAAGCCGATCTTTCCTCATATGAAAGTCCTGACATCCCAGGAATCAGTCTGGTGAACCTTCTCTGTACCCCCTCTATGGCAAGGATGTCTTTCCTCAGATTTGGAGACCAAAACTGTACGCAATACTCCAGGTGTGGCCTCACCAAAACCCTGTACAACTGAAGTAGAACCTCCCTGCTCCTATACTCAAATCCTTTCGCTATGAAAGCTAACATACCATTCGCTTTCTTCACTGCCTGCTGCACCTGCATGTCCACATCTCAACGACCTTCTGTGGCAGAGAATTCCAGAGACTCACCACTCTCTGTGTAAAGAATGTTTTCCTCATCTCGGTCGTGAAAGCGTGCGGTGGGAGTGAGCGGGAAGGGATCGGATCCGCTGGGATTTAGTCTCCTTTAGTGATAACTCCCCCCCCCCCTTCCCTTGAGACGGAATCGATCCCCTCCCCCCCCCCCCCCCCGCTGGAGTTTAGAAGAGTGAGGGGGGGTGGAGGGGGAGACCTCATTGAAACATAGAATAGTGAAAGGCCTGGATAGAGTGGAGAGGATGTTTCCACTGGTGGGAGAGTCTAGGACTAGAGGGCACAGCCCCAGAATTAAAGGACTTATTTTTGGGAAGGAGATGAGGAGGAATTTTTTTAATCAGAGGGCGGTGAGTCTGTCACAGACGGCTGTGGCGGCCACAAGTATTTTTAAGGCTGAGATAGATAGATTTTTGATTAGAGCGGGTGTCAGGGGTTATGGGGAGAAGGCAGGAGAATGGGGTTGGAGGGAGAGATAGATCAGCCATAATTGAATGGTGGACTTGATGGCCCGAATGGCCTAATTGTACTCCGAACACTTAATACTTTACGATTCTCCCCCCAATCCTCTCCCACCCCCCTCTCTCTCCCACCCCCCTCTCTCTCCGACCCCCCCTCTCTTCCCCCCCCCTCTCTCCCACCCCCCTCTCTCTCCCACCCCCCCTCTCTCCCACCCCCCCTCTCTCCCACCCCTCTCTCCCACCCCCCTCTCTCTCCGACCCCCCCTCTCTCCCACCCCCTCTCTCTCCCACCCCCCCCTCTCTCCCACCCCCCCCTCTCTCCCACCCCCCCTCTCTCTCCCACCCCCCCCTCTCTCCCACCCCCCCCCCCCCCCACTCCCGGCACAGGTCCATTCCGGAGCAGTGGGAGCGGGAATTCTGTGCGGAGTCGGAGGAGGCGAGGCTGCGGATGCAGGAGCTGAAGCGGGAGGTCCAGGAGCGGGATCTACTGGCCCTGGAGAAGTGAGGGGGGGGCGGGGGGGGCGTTCTTCATCCCCTTGTGGAGGAGGGTCTGCGTCTCCTGTGCGTGGGGGGGGGGGGGGGCCGGGGTCTGCATGAGGTGCTTTTTGTGAGGGGGTGGGGGGGAGATGCGTGCAGCGGGGTCAGCGTTTCCTGCCCTTTCCTGCATGTGTGTGTAACATGTGCACATGAGTGTGCGTATGCATGTGTGTGTAGCGTGTGTATGCATGTGTGTGTAGCGTGTGTATGCATGTGTGTGTAGCGTGTGTATGCATGTGTGTAGCGTGTGCGTATGCATGTGTGTGTATGTGTGGTTGTGGGCCGGTGCGAGCTGGGCTGGAGGGGGTGGGGGGGGGGAGGGGGGGGAGGGGCACGTGACTGACCCCTCTCTCTGCCCACAGTTACTGTAGCGACTGGGGGGGGCTACAAGATGGCTTCCCTCACCTGGGGGGGCTGGAGGAGTTTGCCTGCAGTGCCCTGCAGCACCTCTGGGGGGCAGTCCTCGCCCAGCACTGCCAGGTGGGTTCCCACTCCCCTCACCCCCCCCCCCCCCCGGCACCTCGACTCTCCCCCTCCCCCTCCGCCCCCCTCCCCCCTCCACCTCCCTCTCCCCCTCCACCCCCTCCCTCTCCCCCTCCCTCTCCCTCTCCCCCTCCGCCCCCCTCCCTCTCCACCCCCTCCCTCTCCCCCTCCCCCTCCCTCTCCCCCTCCCTCTCCCTCTCCCCCTCCGCCCCCCTCCCTCTCCACCCCCTCCCTCTCCCCCTCCCCCTCCCTCTCCCCCTCCCTCTCCCCCTCCCTCTCCCCCTCCCTCTCCCCCTCCGCCCCCCTCCCTCTCCACCCCCTCCCTCTCCCCCTCCCCCTCCCTCTCCCCCTCCCTCTCCCCCTCCCTCTCCCCCTCCCTCTCCCCCTCCCTCTCCCCCTCCACCCCCCTCCCTCTCCCCCTCTGCCCCCTCCCTCCCCCTCCACCCTCCCTCCCCCTCCTCCACCACCGCCTGTACGTTCTCCCCGTGACCCGCGTGGGTTGTCTCCGAGCTCTCCGGTTGCCTCCCACACTCCAAAGCAGCGTAGGTTCACTAGGTTAATTCCCGGGATGGCGGGACTGTCATACGCTGAGAGAATGGAGCGGCTGGGCTTGTATACTCTGGAGTTTAGAAGGATGAGAGGGGATCTTATTGAAACATGTAAGATTATTAAGGGTTTGGACACACTAGAGGCAGGAAACATGTTCCCGATGTTGGGGGAGTCCGGAACCAGGGGCCACACACAGTTTAAGAATAAGGGGTAAGCCATTTAGAACGGAGACGAGGAAACACTTTTTCACCCAGTCTGTGGAATTCTCTGCCTCAGAGGGCGGTGGAGGCCGGTTCTCTGGATACTTTCAAGAGAGAGCTAGATGGGGCTCTTAAAGATAGCGGAGTCAGGGGATATGGGGAGAAGGCAGGAACGGGGAACTGATTGGGGACGATCGGCCGTGATCACATTGAATGGCGGTGCTGGCTCGAAGGGCCGAATGGCCTACTCCTGCACCTGTTGTCTATTGTCTATTCTCTACTGACCGGCCGCCTCTTCTTCCTCCGGCGCACAGGGGCAGCACGACTGGGAGTTGGATCAGGAGCGGGACCTCGATCCGGACGCCGTGCAGTCGGCCTTCGTAGAGAACCAGCGCGGGCAGCTGGTGGGCCGGGCTCGTCAGCTCGCAGACGCCAGCAGCGCCGTCCGCCGTCAGAGGGAGGGCTCCGTGCTCCTGGTCCACGGCCGTCCGAGCGAGGGCAAGACCACCTTCCTGGTACGCACCGCCCGAGACCACCACCGCCCGAGACCACCACCGCCACCGCCCCGCGACCACCGCCGCCACCGCCCGAGACCACCACCACCGCCACCGCACGAGACCACCGCCGCCACCGCCCGAGACCACCACCGCCACCGCCCGAGACAAGCACCGCCGCCACAATCCGTGACCACCGCCGCCACCACCACCGCCCGAGACCACCACCACCGCCACCGCCCGAGACCACCACCACCGCCACCGCCCGAGACCACCACCGCCCGAGACCACCACCACCCGAGACCACCACCGCCCGAGACCACCACCGCCCGAGACCACCACCGCCCGAGACCACCACCACCCGAGACCACCACCGCCCGAGACCACCACCACCCGAGACCACCACCGCCCGAGACCACCACCGCCACCGCCCGAGACCACCACCGCCACCCGCCCGAGACCACCACCGCCGCCACCGCCCGAGACCACCACCGCCGCCACCGCCCGCGACCACCGCCGCCACCACCACCGCCCGAGACCACCACCGCCACCGCCCGAGACCACCACCGCCATCGCCCGAGACCACCACCGCCACCGCCCGAGACCACCACCGCCCGAGACCACCGCCCGAGACCACCACCGCCCGAGACCACCGCCCGAGACCACCACCGCCACCACCCGAGACCACCACCGCCACCACCCGAGACCACCACCGCCCGAGACCACCACCGCCCGAGACCACCACCGCCCGAGACCACCACCGCCACCGCCGAGACCACCACCGCTCGAGACCACCACCGCCACCGCCCGAGTCCACCACCGCCACCGCCCGAGACCACCACCGCCGCCACCGCCCGAGTCCACCACCGCCCGAGACCACCACCGCCCGAGACCACCACCGCCCGAGACCACCACCGCCGCCACCGCCCGAGTCCACCACCGCCCGAGACCACCACCGCCCGAGACCACCACCGCCCGAGACCACCACCGCCCGAGACCACCACCGCCGCCACCGCCCGAGACCACCACCGCCCGAGACCACCACCGCCCGAGACCACCGCCCGAGACCACCGCCCAAGACCACCACCGCCACCGCCCGAGACCACCACCGCCCGAGACCACCACCACCACCGCCCGCGACCACCACCGCCACCGCCCGAGACCACCACCGCCACCGCCCAAGACCACCACCGCCACCGCCCGAGACCACCACCGCCACCGCCCGAGACCACCACCGCCACCGCCCGAGACCACCACCGCCACCGCCCGAGACCACCACCGCCACCGCCCGAGACCACCACCACCGCCCGAGACCACCACCACCACCGCCACCGCCCGAGACCACCACCGCCACCGCCCGAGACCACCACCACCACCGCCACCGCCCGAGACCACCACCGCCACCGCCCGAGACCACCACCACCGCCACCACCACCGCCACCACCACCGCCACCACCACCACCACCACCACCGCCACCACCACCGCCACCACCGCCACCGCCCGAGACCACCACCGCCATCGCCCGAGACCACCACCACCACCACCACCGCCACCGCCCGAGACCACCACCGCCCGAGACCACCGCCCGAGACCACCGCCACCACCACCGCCCGAGACCACCGCCACCACCACCGCCCGAGACCACCACCGCCATCACCCGCGACCACCACCACCACCGCCCGAGACCACCACCACCACCGCCCGAGACCACCACCACCACCGCCCGAGACCACCACCGCCACCGCCCGCGACCACCACCGCCACCGCCCGAGACCACCACCGCCCGAGACCACCACCGCCCGAGACCACCACCGCCATCACCCGCGACCACCACCACCACCGCCCGAGACCACCACCACCGCCCGAGACCACCACCGCCACCGCCCGAGACCACCACCACCACCGCCCGAGACCACCACCGCCCGAGACCACCACCGCCCGAGACCACCACCGCCACCGCCCGAGACCACCACCACCACCGCCCGAGACCACCACCACCACCACCACCGCCCGAGACCACCACCACCACCGCCACCGCCCGAGACCACCACCACCACCGCCCGAGACCACCACCGCCCGAGACCACCACCGCCACCGCCCGAGACCACCACCACCACCGCCCGAGACCACCACCACCACCACCACCGCCCGAGACCACCACCACCACCACCACCGCCCGAGACCACCACCGCCCGAGACCACCACCACCACCGCCACCGCCCGAGACCACCACCGCCACCGCCCGAGACCACCACCACCACCACCACCACCACCGCCCGAGACCACCACCACCACCGCCCGAGACCACCACCACCACCACCACCGCCCGAGACCACCACCGCCACCGCCCGAGACCACCACCACCACCGCCACCGCCCGAGGCCACCACCACCACCGCCCGAGACCACCACCACCATCGCCACCGCCCGAGACCACCACCGCCACCACCACCACCACCGCCACCACCCGAGACCACCACCACCACCGCCACCGCCCGAGACCACCACCGCCACCACCACCACCACCGCCACCGCCCGAGACCACCGCCCGAGACCACCGCCACCACCCGAGACCACCACCGCCCGAGACCACCGCCCGAGACCACCGCCACCACCACCGCCCGAGACCACCGCCACCACCACCGCCCGAGACCACCACCACCACCGCCCGAGACCACCACCACCACCGCCCGAGACCACCACCACCACCGCCCGAGACCACCACCGCCATCACCCGAGACCACCACCGCCACCGCCCGAGACCACCACCACCACCACCACCACCACCACCGCCCGAGACCACCGCCACCACCGCCCGAGACCACCACCGCCACCGCCCAAGACCACCACCGCCCGAGACCACCACCACCACCGCCCGAGACCACCACCACCACCACCGCCCGAGACCACCACCACCACCACCACCACCACCGCCCGAGACCACCACCACCACCACCACCACCACCGCCCGAGTCCACCTCCGCCCGAGACCACCACCGCCCGAGACCACTGCCCGAGACCACCGCCCGAGACCACCACCGCCACCGCCCGAGACCACCACCGCCACCGCCCGAGACCACCACCACCACCGCCCGAGATCACCACCGCCCGAGACCACCGCCCGAGACCACCACCACCACCGCCCGAGACCACCACCGCCACCGCCCGAGATCACCACCGCCCGAGACCACCGCCACCGCCGCCCGAGACCACCGCCACCACCGCCCGAGACCACCACCGCCACCGCCCGAGACCACCACCGCCCGAGACCACCACCACCACCGCCCGAGACCACCACCACCACCGCCCGAGACCACCACCACCACCGCCCGAGACCACCACCGCCCGAGACCACCGCCACCGCCGCCCGAGACCACCACCACCACCCGAGATCACCACCGCCCGAGACCACCGCCACCGCCGCCCGAGACCACCACCGCCCGAGACCACCGCCACCGCCGCCCGAGACCACCACCACCACCGCCCGAGACCACCGCCACCGCCCGAGATCACCACCGCCCGAGACCACCGCCACCGCCGCCCGAGACCACCGCCACCACCGCCCGAGACCACCACCGCCACCGCCCGAGACCACCACCGCCCGAGACCACCACCACCACCGCCCGAGACCACCACCACCACCGCCCGAGACCACCACCACCACCGCCCGAGACCACCACCGCCACCGCCCGAGACCACCGCCACCGCCGCCCGAGACCACCGCCACCACCGCCCGAGACCACCGCCACCACCGCCCGAGACCACCACCGCCGCCGCCCGAGACCACCACTGCCATCGCCCGAGACCACCACCGCCATCGCCCGAGACCACCACCGCCACTGCCCGAGACCACCACCACCACCGCCCGAGACTGCCACCGCCCGAGACCACCACCGCCACCACCCGCGACCACCACCACCACCGCCCGCGACCACCACCGCCCGCGACCACCGCCGCCCGAGACCACCACCGCCCGAGACCACCACCGCCCGAGACCACCACCGCCCGAGACCACCGCCGCCCGAGACCACCACCGCCCGAGACCACCACCGCCCGAGACCACCACCGCCCGAGACCACCACCGCCCGAGACCACCACCGCCCGAGCCCACCACCGCCCGAGACCACCATCGCCTGAGACCACCACCGCCCGAGACCACCATCGCCAACACCTCGCTTGGCCACTCGGCCCATCCCCTCCCTGCCACCTATCCAATCCTCCCCTTTGAACAGGCCCTTCAGCCCAACCCTTCCCTGCTGGCCATCCCATCGTCCAATTTAAAGTCTCGACCCAGAACCTCACCCATTCCTTCTCTCCAGAGATACTGCCTGTCCCGCTGAGTTACTCCAGCTTTTTGTGTCTATCTTCTGGAGTATCGTGTGTAGTTTTGGTCCTCTAATTTGAGGAAGGACATTCTTGCTTTTGAGGGAGTGCAGCGTAGGTTTACAAGGTTAATTCCAGGGATGGCGGGACTGTCATTCTCTGGCACAGAAGGTAGTTGAGGCCAGTTCATTGGCTATATTTAAGAGGGAATTAGATGTGGCCCTTGTGGCTAAAGGGGTATGGAGAGAAGGCAGGTACGGGATACTGAGTTGGATGATCAGCCATGATCATATTGAATGGCGGTGCAGGCTCGAAGGGCCGAATGGCCTACTCCTGCACCTATTTTTCTATGTTTCTATGTCATACGCTGAGAGAATGGAGCGGCTGGGCTTGTACACTCTGGAGTTTAGAAGGATGAGAGGGGGTCTTGAAACATATAAGATTGTTAAGGGCTTGGACACGCTAGAGGCAGGAAACATGTTCCCGATGTTGGGGGAGTCCAGAACCAGGGGCCACAGTTTAAGAATAAGGGGTAAGCCATTTAGAACGGAGACGAGGAAACACTTTTTCTCACAGAGAGTGGTGAGTCTGTGGAATTCTCTGCCTCAGAGGGCGGTGGAGGCCGGTTCTCTGGATGCTTTCAAGAGAGAGCTAGATAGGGCTCTTAAAGATAGCGGAGTCAGGGGATATTGGGAGAAGGCAGGAACGGGGAACTGATTGGGGATGATCAGCCATGATCACATTGAATGGCGGTGCTGGCTCGAAGGGCCGAATGGCCTCCTCCTGCGCCTGTTGTCTATTGAAAGCTGCCCCGTGTGTGACACCAATCTTCCCACCATATTCCAACACTGGTAGCCCTTCCGCCCCCCCCTTCCCCCTCCCCTTCCCCCTCCCCTACCCCCCCCCCCCCCCATAGACAGAGATCCCCCCACACTCACCACCCCCCTCCCTCTCTCCCTTTTTTTGGCACTTTGGCCTTCATCAGCCAGAGTATTGAGTCTAGAAGTCGGGAGGTCACGTTGCAGTTGTACAAGACGTTGGTGAGACCGGATCTAGAATATTGTGTTCAGTTCTGGGCACCGTGTTATAGGCAAGATGCTGTCAAGCTCGAAAGGGTTCAGAGAAGATTCACGAGGATGTTGCCGGGACTCGAGGGTGTGAGCTACAGGGAGAGGTTGAGCAGGCTGGGTCTCTATTCCTTGGAGGGCAGGAGGATGAGGGGAGATCTTATAGAGGTGTACAAAATCACGAGAGGAATAGATCGGGCAGAGTCTCTCGCCCAGAGTCGGGGAATCGAGGACCAGAGGACACGGGTTCAAGGTGAAGGGGAAAAGATTTAATAGGAATCAGAGGGGTAACATTTTCCACACAGAGGGTGGTGGGTGTATGGAACGAGCTGCCGGAGGAGGTAGTTGAGGCTGGGACTATCCCAATGTTTAAGGAACAGTTAGACAGGTACATGGATAGGACGGGTTTGGAGGGATATGGGCCAAGCGCAGGCAGGTGGGACTAGTGTAGCTGGGGCGTGTTGGCCGGTGTGGGCAAGTTGGGTCGAAGGGAAAGGCTCTAGAACCCCAACAAATTAAAATGTGGACCACAGAAATGTCGGAGACCCCTATATTTGGAAAGAATGAGATTTGTCTTAATGGACATACAAGAACTATTTTAAAATATATGGCCCCATTTATTGAATATTTGAAGGGGCAAACTGGTTCGGCTCGAGAACCCGACTGAAACCAGAATCGAAGGAATAGATGAAGCAGCACATTTCATAAAACGCGGATATATCTCCAACGATATAAAATCTGTAGAACATTCCATTCTTTCCCAACTTTTTAAATATATATATATATAAATTTTAAAAAAAATGTTGTCTCATCTTTTTCCACCAGTTTCTACCTTTATAAAAAATGGGGAAAAAAAAATATGGAAGCACGATTATTAAGCAAGGATTAACATAAATAATACTGATCATGTATAGCTACAAAGAACAAAATGATTTTTATCATGCCAACAATCAACATGAATTTTTTGTTTTCGATTATGTAATTCCTTCTAACTAATAAAAAAAACTTAACAAAAAAAATAGGAATCCGGGGGGTAACATTTCCACACAGAGGGGGGTGGGCGTGTGGAACGAGCTGCCGGAGGAGGTAGTTGAGGCTGGGACTATCCCAACGTTTAAGGAACAGTTGGACAGGTACATGGATAGGACGGGTTTGGAGGGATACGGGCCAAGTGTAGGCTGGTGGGACTGGTGTAACCATATAACAATTACAGCACGGAAACAGGCCATCTCGGCCCTTCAAGTCCGTGCCGAACAACTTTTTTCCCTTAAGTCCCACCTGCCTGCACTCATACCATAACCCTCCATACCCTTCTCATCCATATGCCTATCCAATTTATTTTTAAATAATACCAACGAACCTGCCGCCACCACTTCCACTGGAAGCTCATTCCACACCGCTACCACTCTCTGAGTAAAGAAGTTCCCCCTCATGTTACCCCTAAACCTCTGTCCCTTAATTCTAAAGTCATATCCTCTTGTTTGAATCTTCCCTATTCTCAAAGGGAAAAGCTTGTCCACATCAACTCTGTCTATCCCTCTCATAATTTTAACGACCTCCATCAAGTCCTCCCTTAACCTTCTGCGCTCCAGAGAATAAAGACCTAACTTATTCAACCTATCTCTGAAACTTAGTTGCTGGAACCCAGGCAACATTCTAGTAAATCTCCTCTGTACCCTCTCTATTTTGTTGACATCCTTCCTATAATTGGGCGACCAAAATTGTACACCATACTCCAGATTTGGTCTCACCAACGCCTTGTACAATTTTAACATTACATCCCAGCTTCTATACTCAATGCTCTGATTTATAAAGGCTAGCATACCAAAAGCTTTCTTTACCACCCTATCTATATGAGATTCCACCTTCAAGGAACTATGCACGGTTATTCCCAGATCCCTCTGTTCAACTGTATTCTTCAATTCCCTACCGTTTACCATGTACGTCCTATTTTGATTTGTCCTGCCAAGGTGTAGCACCTCACATTTATCAGCATTAAACTCCATCTGCCATCTTTCAGCCCATTTTTCCAACTGGCCTAAATCACTCTGTAGACTTTGGAAATCCTCTTCATTATCCACAACACCCCCTATCTTGGTATCATCTGCATACTTACTAATCCAATTTACCACCCCTTCATCCAGATCATTGATGTACATGACAAACAACAAAGGACCCATCACAGATCCCTGAGGCACCCCACTAGTCACCTGCCTCCAACCCGACAAACAGCCATCCACCATTACCCTCTGGCTTCTCCCATTCAGCCACTGTTGAATCCATCTTGCTATTACATAGAAACATAGAAATTAGGTACAGGAGTAGGCCATTCGGCCCTTCGAGCCTGCACCGCCATTCAATATGATCATGGCTGATCATCCAACTCAGTATCCCGTACCTGCCTTCTCTCCATACCCTCTGATCCCCTTAGCCACAAGGGCCACATCTAACTCCCTCTTAAATATAGCCAATGAACTGGCCTCAACTACCCTCTGTGGCAGAGGGTTCCAGAGACCCACCACTCTCTGTATGAAAAAATTCCTTCTCATCTCGGTCCTAAAGGATTTCCCCCTTATCCTTAAGCTGTGACCCCTTGTCCTGGACCTCCCCAACATCGGGAACAATCTTCCTGCATCTAGCCTGTCCAACCCCTTAAGAATTTTGTAAGTTTCTATAAGATCCCCTCTCAATCTTCTAAATTCTAGAGAGTATAAACCGAGTCTATGCAGTCTTTGTTCATAAGACAGTCCTGACATCCCAGGGATCAGTCTGGTGAACCTTCTCTGCACTCCCTCTATGGCAATAATGTCCTTCCTCAGATTAGGAGACCAGAACTGTACGCAATACTCCAGGTGTGGTCTCACCAAGACCCTGTACAACTGCAGTAGAACCTCCCTGCTCCTATACTCAAATCCTTTTGCTATGAAAGCTAACATACCATTGGCTTTCTTCACTGCCTGCTGCCATTAAATAGTGTAGCTGGGGCATGTTGGCCGGTGTGGGCGAGTTGGGCCTGTTTCCGCGCTGTGTCACTCTATGACTCTCTCTCCCCCCCCCCCCCCCCCCCCGACCCACGACCCCCCAGGCCGGCCTCGTCGCCCAGCTGTCCCGTGCAGAAGCCCCGGATCGGTGCCGAGTCCTCTCCCACTTCTCCGGGGCCGGGGAAGGGGCGGAAGACTGCGCCGGCTTCCTCCGCCGGCTCTGCGGCCAACTGGACCCGAGCGGGGAGCGGCCGAGGGGCTACAGGTGAGGAGGGGGCAGGGAGGGGGGGGTCTGATTGTGTACCAATTTTACTATTTACGTAGTCTTCAATGTGGTCATTTGGCTGAGGTACTATATGGCATATAATATTCTAATCCTCAATTTGTCTTTAACATAGAGAACTATTCTTAAATGCTTCTCATATTTAATATACTTTTAATATTTATCAGGGACTTACCAGAAGAAAAAGCGTTAACAGAAAGTACATCTAATAACTGTACCTGTAGCTGGGTCCAAATGTTTTTCTGCAATTACTAGCAATGTTACAACGTTTTGAGATTTAAAAAAAATCAAGTCTGCAATTTATCCCATCAGATAAAGCATAAAAAGAAGTTTAATTTGACACCTAATTCACTTTCATATCTTCAGTATTAAGAAAGTTATGGCCATTTTCATACTGGGAAATGAGCATCTTGTTCCCCATTGCCTTTCAATTGACTCAACTCAAAAGCTGTGATCTAGAACAGTTAAAAGCCCATAACTTTCTTAAAAATTAAGAGAACTGAATGAAATTTTCAGTTATTACAGATTGAAGCATTCTGAAACAAATATGAAACGATCTTACTTGGATGACCTGAAATTAAAGCATATAATTAGTTAGTTATCTAATTGTAGCTAATTACAAAATTCAATGAGTAGATCTAAACATCTATCCATTTCTTAAGAAAAGATCAACTTTTTTTAAAATTGCCTAAGTGTCCAAATAACATTCACACAATAATCCACAATATAACATAATTTTTAAATGTCATTTTCATGAATTTCTGGACAAAATGGAAGGAATTTAGTGTTTAATGCCTGTAAATTAATGGCCATTTAAATCAACTAGCGAGTGGGTTTTAGTGGAATGCGGTGGATTGGAACGTTGCGGTTAGCAGTGAAGTCGGGAGGAAAAATACTGTTGGTTCATACATTTTTTGGGACCCCATTTTGCAACATAAAAATATTATTAAAGCCTCCCGAAAAACCAACTTTTAATATAAAAATAAACTATTTTCCTTTTTTTCTCCCCTACGCAAAATGCTTCCCGTTGTCGGCGCTCACGGCTTTTGAAGGTGATTTTTAAATTACTCTAGTTAATAAATAATTTAGAGTAATTTAAAAATACCTTCATTCATGAAATGTCGGAGCGATTTTTCTTCCGCAACCAAATCGCCCGACATGGATCGATTATCCAGGTCTGTTGAAAAACGGCACTTTAAGCCCGCCCCCCTCTGAAAGGCGCCAAAGTCGCGCACACGGGGAGCGGCAGAACTGCAGCGCTGCTCAAGGTAAGTTTTGCAACATACCTAAAAGATACCAGCCTGGATTGATGCAAAATGCTGGAGTTACTCAGAGGTGCAGGCAGCATCTCTGGAGAGAAGGGGGATCTTATAGAAACATATAAACATTATAAAAAGGACTGGACAAGCCAAGATGCAGGAAAAATGTTCCCAATGTTGGGCCAGTCCAGAACCAAGGGCCACACAGTCTTAGAATAAAGGGGAGGTCATTTAAGACTGAGGTGAGAAAAAACTTTTTAACCATATAACAATTACAGCACGGAAACAGGCCTTCTCGGCCCTTCCCGTCCGTGCCGACCATTTATTTTCCCCTAGTCCCATCTACCTGCACTCAGACCATACCCCTCCATTCCCTTCCCGTCCATATACCTATCCACTTTACTTTTAAATGTTAAAATCGATCCTGCCTCCACCACTTCTGCTGAAAGATCATTCCACACAGCCACCACTCTCTGAGTAAAGAAGTTCCCCCTCATGTTACCCCTAAACTTCTGTCCCTTAATTCTCATGTCATGCCCTCTTGTTTGAATCTTCCCTACCCTCAATGGGAAAAGCTTATCCACGTCAACTCTGTCTATCCCTTTCATCATTTTAAAGACCTCAATCAAGTCCCCCCTTAACCTTCTGCGCTCCAAAGAATAAAGACCCAACTTGTTCAACCTTTCTCTGTAACTTAGTTGCTGGAACCCAGGCAACATTCTAGTAAATCTCCTCTGTACTCTCTCTATTTTGTTGACATCCTTCCTATAATTAGGCGACCAAAATTGTACACCATACTCCAGAATTGGTCAACTCTGTCTATCCCTTTCATCATTTTAAAGACCTCAATCAAGTCCCCCCTTAACCTTCTGCGCTCCAAAGAATAAAGACCTAACTTGTTCACCCAGAGAGTTGTGAATCTGTGGAATTCCCTGCCACAGAGGGCGGTGGAGGCCAAGTCACTGGATGGATTTAAGAGAGAGTTAGATAGAGCTCTAGGGGCTAGTGGAGTCAAGGGATATGGGGAGAAGGCAGGCACGGGTTATTGATTGGGGACGATCAGCCATGATCACAATGAATGGTGGTGCTGGCTGGAAGGGCCGAATGGCCTCCTCCTGCACCTATTTTCGATGTTTCTATGGATGGGTAAATTTTCGGGTCGAGACCCTCCTTCAGGCTGAGAGTCAGGGGAGAGGGAAAGAATTGGTCAGAGTGAGACCCAAAGCAAATTGGAGGAACAGCACCTCGTATTTGGCTTGGGCGGTATGAACATTGACTTCTCTAACTTCAAGTCAACCCTGCATCCCCCCCTCTCCCCGTCCCACTCCCAACCAAGCTGTTCTACCAGCTTTAAAGCAGTCTTGTTGAGTCTCATTGTCTGCAACTCGTTTTCACCGAGCCCACAGCCAACAATGGCCTGTTCCCTTCATCATCCTTACTTATTTTTGCAGATCTTTCATTCATTTGTTCCATATCTCTCTACATCACCGTCTGTATCTCTCGTTTCCCTGTCCCCCGACTCTCGGTCTGAAGAAGGGTCTCGACCCAAAACGTCGCCCATTCCTTCTCTCCAGAGATGCCGCCTGCCCCGCTGAGTTACTCCATCTCTTTGTGTCTATGTTCGGTTTAAAGCAGCATCCGCAGTTCCTTCCAACACATGGCCAGCGGGTTGGGTGGACGGCAGAAGGCACAGAGCGGCAATGAAGGGGCTGCCGGTGGCTAGCGGAGTTCCACAGGGGCCGGTGCTGGGGCCGCTGCTCTTCACGCTGTATATTGATGATTTGCACGAGGGGGTGGAAGGCTTTGTGGCCAAGTTTGCGGATGATGCAGAAATAGGTGGAGGGGCGGGTAGTGTAGAGAAAGCAGGGACTCTGCAGAAGGGCGTGGACAGGTTGGGGGAGGGGGCAGGGAAGTGACGGATGGAATATAGTGGAGCAAAGTGTGGAGTCAAACACGAGAGATCAGTGTGCAAAATTACACAAGAGATGGGTGTGCAAATTTACACGATGGATTAGTGTGCAAAATTACACGACACATTAGTGTGCAAAATTACACAATGGATTAGTGTGCAAATTTACACGATGGATTAGTGTGCAAAATTACACGATACATTAGTGTGCAAATTCACACGATGGATTAGTGTGCAAATTCACACGATACATTAGTGTGCAAATTCACACGATGGATTAGTGTGCAAATTTACACGATACATTAGTGTGCAAATTCACACGATACATTAGTGTGCAAATTTACACGATACATTAGTGTGCAAATTCACACGATACATTAGTGTGCAAATTCACACGATGGATTAGTGTGCAAATTCACACGATACATTAGTGTGCAAATTTACACGGTGGATTAGTGTGCAAATTCACACGATACATTAGTGTGCAAATTTACACGATACATTAGTGTGCAAATTTACACGATGGATTAGTGTGCAAATTCACACGATACATTAGTGTGCAAATTTACACGATACATTAGTGTGCAAATTTACACGATGGATTAGTGTGCAAATTCACACGATACATTAGTGTGCAAATTTACACGATACATTAGTGTGCAAATTCACACGATACATTAGTGTGCAAATTCACACGATACATTAGTGTGCAAATTTACACGATGGATTAGTGTGCAAATTTACACGATACATTAGTGTGCAAATTTACACGATACATTAGTGTGCAAATTTACACGATACATTAGTGTGCAAATTTACACGATGGATTAGTGTGCAAATTTACACGATGGATTAGTGTGCAAATTTACACAATGGATTAGTGTGCAAATTTACACGATACATTAGTGTGCAAATTTACACGATGGATTAGTGTGCAAATTTACACGATGGATTAGTGTGCAAATTTACACGATACATTAGTGTGCAAATTTACACGATGGGTTAGTGTGCAAATTTACACGATACATTCGTGTGCAAATTTACACGATACATTAGTGTGCAAATTCACACGATACATTAGTGTGCAAATTTACACAATGGATCAGTGTGCAAAATTACACGATGGATTAGTGTGCAAATTTACACGATACATTAGTGTGCAAATTTACACGATACATTAGTGTGCAAATTTACACGATGGATTAGTGTGCAAATTTACACGATACATTAGTGTGCAAATTTACACGATACATTAGTGTGCAAATTTACACGATACATTAGTGTGCAAAATTACACGGTGGATTAGTGTGCAAATTTACACGATACATTAGTGTGCAAATTTACACGATACATTGGTGTGCAAAATTACACGATACATTAGTGTGCAAATTTACACGATGGATTAGTGTGCAAAATCACACGATAGATTAGTGTGCAAATTTACACAACGCATTAGTGTGCAAATTTACACGATACATTAGTGTGCAAATTTACACGAGAGATCAGTGTGCAAAATTACACGATAGATTAGTGTGCACAATGAGAGCACATTGTATTGGGGGTAGGGTATTGACATGGTTAGAGAACTGGTGGGCAGACAGGAAGCAAAGAGTAGGAATTAACGGGTCGTTTTCAGAATGGCAGGCAGTGACTAGTGGGGTGCCGCAAGGCTCGGTGCTGGGACCCCAGCTATTTACAATACACATTAACGATTAGGACGAGGGAATTAAATGTAACGTCTCCAGGTTTGCGGATGACACAAAGCTGGGTGGCAGTGTGAGCCGCGAGGAGGATGCTAGGAGGCTGCAGGGTGACTTGGACAGGTTGGCTGAGTGGGCAGATGCAGTATAATGTGGATAAATGTGAGGTTATCCACTTTGGTGGCAAGAACAGGAAGGCAGAGAATTATCTGAATGGTGGGCACAAAATGCTGGAGTAGCTCAGCGGCTGAGGCAGCATCTCTGGAATGGGCGACATTTGGGGTCGAGACCCTTCTTCGGTGAATGGGGTCAGATTAGGAAAAAGGGGAGGTGCAACGAGACCTGGGTGTCCTTGTACACCAGTCACTGAAAGTAAGCATGCAGGTACAGCAGGCAGTGAAGAAAGCGAATGGCTTGTTGGCCTTCACAGCGAGAGGATTTGAGTAGAGGAGCAAGGAGGTCCAACTGCAGTTGTACGGGGCCCTGGTGAGACTGCACCTGGAGTACTGTGTACAATTGTCAGCTTCTAATTTGAGGAAGGACATTCTTGCTATTGCGGGAGTGCAGCGTAGGTTCACCAGGTTAAATCCCGGGATGGCGGGACTGACATACGATGAAAGAATGGATCGACTGGGCTTGTATTCACTGGAATTTAGAAGGATGAGAGGGCAACTTATAGAAACATAAAGTTCTTAAAGGATTCGACAGGCTAGATGCAGGAAAAATGTTCCCGATGTTGGGGGAGTCCAGAACCAGGGGTCACACACAGTTGAAGAATAAGGGGTCGGCCATTTAGGACTGAGGTGAGGAAAAACTTTTTCACCCAGAGAGTTGTGAATCTGTGGAATTCTCTGCCACAGAAGGCAGTGGAGGCCGATTCACTGGTTGTTTTCAAGCAAGTTCGATTTAGCTCTCAGGGCTAATGGAACCAAGGGATATGGGGGGGGGGGGGGAAGCAGGAACGGGATACTAATTTTCGATGATCAGCCGTGATCATATTGAATAGCGGTGCAGGCTCGAAGGGCCGACTCCTGTTCCTATTTTTCTGCGTTTGTACGAGTCACGCATTTTGGTAGTAGGAATAAAGGCATGGACTAATTTCTAAGCAATGGACAATAGGTGCAGGAGTAGGCCATTCGGCCCTTCGAGCCATTCAATGTGATCATGGCCAAACGAGGAGGGAATCCGGAAATGGGAGGTGCTGGTATAGGATTTGGGAGTGTTGGTATAGGATTCCCCAAAGGTTAATTTTCAGAAGGGCCTCGAGCTGAAACGTCACCCATTCCTTCTCTCCAGAGATGCTGCCCATCCCGCTGAGTTACTCCAGCATTGTGTGTCTGTCTCTGTTTTAAACTATCATCTGCAGTTCCTCCCTGCACAGGTTAATTTGCTAATCGAATCGGTAGTGAGGAAGGGCAGTTGTACAGGGTCTTGGTGAGGCCACACCTGGAGTATTGCGTACAGTTTTGGTCTCCTAATCCGAGGAAAGCCATTCTTGCCATAGAGGGGGTGCAGAGAAGGTTCACCAGACTGATTCCTGGGATGGCAGGACTTCCACATGAAGAAAGACTGGATAGACTCGGCTTGTACTCGCTAGAATTTAGACGATTGAGGGGGGATCTTATAGAGACTTACAAAATTCTTAAGGGGTTGGACAGGCTAGATGCTGGAAGATTGTTCCTGATGTTGGGGAACTCCAGAACAAGGGGTCACAGTCTAAGGATAAGGGGGAAGTCTTTTAGGACCGAGATGAGAAATACTTTTTTCACATAGAGAGTGGTGAGTCTGTGGAATTCTCTGCCACAGAAGGTAGTTGAGGCCAGTTCATTGGAATCTAGAAGATTGAGGGGGGATCTTATAGAAACTTACAAAATTCTTAAGGGGTTGGACAAGCTAGATGCTGGAAGATTGTTCCCGATGTTGGGGGAGTCCAGAACAAGGGGTCACAGTCTAAGGATGAGGGGGAATTCCTTTAGGACCGACATGAGGAAAACATTCTTTACACAGAGAGTGGTGAGTCTCTGGAATTCTCTGCCACAGAAGGTAGTTGAGGCCAGTTCATTGGCTATATTTAAGAGGGCGTTAGATGTGGCCCTTGTGGCTAAAGGGATCAGGGGGTATGGAGAGAAGGCAGGTACGGGATACTGAGTTGGATGATCAGCCGTGATCACATTGAATGGCGGTGCAGGCTCGAAGGACCTACTCCTGCACCTATTTTTCTGCGTTTGTACGAGTCATGCATTTTGGTGGTAGAAATAAAGGCATGGACTAATTTCTAAACAATAGACAATAGGTGCAGGAGTAGGCCATTCGGCCCTTTGAGCCAGCACCGCCATTCAATGTGATCATGGCCAAACAGGGAGGGGAATCCATGGCCTCCTCCTGCACCTATTGTCTATGTTTCTGTGATATAACAAGGTGGGGTGGAGAAGAAAAACAACTGGGGGGGAAAAAAAGCTGCCGCCCGACAAACAGTTC
>CAUPSL010001574.1:127500-187613 GCA_963514005.1 Raja brachyura | reverse complement strand
CCCACATAGGAGATTAGTGGGCAGAATTAGGGCAGATGGTATTGGGGGTAGAGTGCTGACATGGATAGCGAACTGGTTGGCAGACAGGAAACATAGAGTAGGGGTTAACGGGTCCCTTTCAGAATGGCAGGCAGTGACTAGTGGGGTACCGCAAGGCTCGGTGCTGGGACCAGCAGTGACTAGTGGGGTACCGCAAGGCTCGGTGCTGGGACCAGCAGTGACTAGTGGGGTACCGCAAGGCTCGGTGCTGGGACCAGCAGTGGCTAGTGGGGTACCGCAAGGCTCGGTGCTGGGACCAGCAGTGACTAGTGGGGTACCGCAAGGCTCGGTACTGGGACCAGCAGTGACTAGTGGGGTACCGCAAGGCTCGGTGCTGGGACCAGCAGTGACTAGTGGGGTACCGCAAGGCTCGGTGCCGGGACCAGCAGTGACTAGTGGGGTTACCGCAAGGCTCGGTGCTGGGACCAGCAGTGGCTAGTGGGGTACCGCAAGGCTCGGTGCTGGGACCAGCAGTGACTAGTGGGGTACCGCAAGGCTCGGTGCCGGGACCAGCAGTGGCTAGTGGGGTACCGCAAGGCTCGGTGCTGGGACCAGCAGTGACGAGTGGGGTACCGCAAGGCTCGGTACTGGGACCAGCAGTGACTAGTGGGGTACCGCAAGGCTCGGTGTTGGGACCAGCAGTGACTAGTGGGGTACCGCAAGGCTCGGTGCTGGGACCAGCAGTGACTAGTGGGGTACCGCAAGGCTCGGTGCTGGGACCAGCAGTGACTAGTGGGGTACCGTAAGGCTCGGTGCCGGGACCAGCAGTGACTAGTGGGGTTACCGCAAGGCTCGGTGCTGGGACCAGCAGTGGCTAGTGGGGTACCGCAAGGCTCGGTGCTGGGACCAGCAGTGACTAGTGGGGTACCGCAAGGCTCGGTGCTGGGACCAGCAGTGGCTAGTGGGGTACCGCAAGGCTCGGTACTGGGACCAGCAGTGACTAGTGGGGTACCGCAAGGCTCGGTGCTGGGACCAGCAGTGACGAGTGGGGTACCGCAAGGCTCGGTACTGGGACCAGCAGTGACTAGTGGGGTACCGCAAGGCTCGGTGTTGGGACCAGCAGTGACTAGTGGGGTACCGCAAGGCTCGGTGTTGGGACCAGCAGTGACTAGTGGGGTACTGCAAGGCTCGGTGCTGGGACCAGCAGTGACTAGTGGGGTACCGCAAGGCTCCGTGCTGGGACCAGCAGTGACTAGTGGGGTACTGCAAGGCTCCGTGCTGGGACCAGCAGTGACTAGTGGGGTACTGCAAGGCTCGGTGCTGGGACCAGCAATGACTAGTGGGGTACCGCAAGGCTCGGTGTTGGGACCAGCAGTGACTAGTGGGGTACCGCAAGGCTCGGTGCTGGGACCAGCAGTGACTAGTGGGGTACCGCAAGGCTCCGTGCTGGGACCAGCAGTGACTAGTGGGGTACTGCAAGGCTCCGTGCTGGGACCAGCAGTGACTAGTGGGGTACCGCAAGGCTCGGTGCTGGGACCAGCAGTGACTAGTGGGGTACCGCAAGGCTCGGTGCTGGGACCAGCAGTGACTAGTGGGGTACCGCAAGGCTCGGTGCTGGGACCAGCAGTGACTAGTGGGGTACCGCAAGGCTCGGTGCTGGCACCAGCAGTGACTAGTGGGGTACCGCAAGGCTCGGTGCTGGGACCAGCAGTGACTAGTGGGGTACCGCAAGGCTTGGTGCTTTGACCAGCAGTGACTAGTGGGGTACCGCAAGGCTCGGTGCTGGGACCAGCAGTGACTAGTGGGGTACCGCAAGGCTCCGTGCTGGGACCAGCAGCGACTAGTGGGGTACCGCAAGGCTCCGTGCTGGGACCAGCAGTGGCTAGTGGGGTACCGCAAGGCTCGGTGCTGGGACCAGCAGTGACGAGTGGGGTACCGCAAGGCTCGGTACTGGGACCAGCAGTGACGAGTGGGGTACCGCAAGGCTCGGTACTGGGACCAGCAGTGACTAGTGGGGTACCGCAAGGCTCCGTGCTGGGACCAGCAGTGACTAGTGGGGTACCGCAAGGCTCCGTGCTGGGACCAGCAGTGACTAGTGGGGTACCGCAAGGCTCAGTGCTGAGACCGCAGTGACTAGTGGGGTACCGCAAGGCTCGGTGCTGGGACCAGCAGTGACTAGTGGGGTACTGCAAGGCTCCGTGCTGGGACCAGCAGTGACTAGTGGGGTACCGCAAGGCTCGGTGCTGGGACCAGCAGTGACTAGTGGGGTACCGCAAGGCTCGGTGCTGAGACCGCAGTGACTAGTGGGGTACCGCAAGGCTCGGTGCTGGGACCAGCAGTGACTAGTGGGGTACCGCAAGGCTCGGTGCTGAGACCGCAGTGACTAGTGGGGTACCGCAAGGCTCGGTGCTGGGACCAGCAGTGACTAGTGGGGTACCGCAAGGCTCGGTGCTGGGACCAGCAGTGACTAGTGGGGTACCGCAAGGCTCGGTGCTGGGACCAGCAGTGACCAGTGGGGTACCGCAAGGCTCGGTACTGGGACCAGCAGTGACTAGTGGGGTACCGCAAGGCTCCGTGCTGGGACCAGCAGTGACTAGTGGGGTACCGCAAGGCTCGGTGCTGGGACCAGCAGTGACTAGTGGGGTACCGCAAGGCTTGGTGCTTTGACCAGCAGTGACTACTGGGGTACCGCAAGGCTCAGTGCTGGGACCAGCAGTGACTAGTGGGGTACCGCAAGGCTCGGTGCTGGGACCAGCAGTGACTAGTGGGGTACCGCAAGGCTCGGTGCTGGGACCAGCAGTGACGAGTGGGGTACCGCAAGGCTCGGTGCTGGGACCAGCAGTGACTAGTGGGGTACCGCAAGGCTCAGTGCTGGGACCAGCAGTGACCAGTGGGGTACCGCAAGGCTCGGTGCTGGGACCAGCAGTGACTAGTGGGGTACCGCAAGGCTCAGTGCTGGGACCAGCAGTGACTAGTGGGGTACCGCAAGGCTCGGTGCTGGGACCAGCAGTGACTAGTGGGGTACCGCAAGGCTCCGTGCTGGGACCAGCAGTGACTAGTGAGGTACCGCAAGGCTCAGTGCTGGGACCAGCAGTGACTAGTGGGGTACCGCAAGGCTCGATGCTGGGGCCAGCAGTGACTAGTGGGGTACCGCAAGGCTCAGTGCTGGGACCAGCAGTGACTAGTGGGGTACCGCAAGGCTCCATGCTGGGACCAGCAGCTATTTACAACATACATCAATGATTTGGATGAAGGGATTCAAAGTAACATTAGCAAATTTGCAGATGACACAAAACTGGGTGGCAGTGTGAACTGTGAGGAGGATGCTATGAGAATGCAGGGTGACTTGGACAGGTTGGGGGAGTGGGCAGATGCATGGCAGATGACTTTTAATGTGGATAAATGTGAGGTTATCCACTTTGGTAGCAAAAAACAGGATGGCAGATTACTATCTTGGGAAAAGGGGAAGTACAACGGGATCTGGGGGGTCCTTGTACATCAGTCTATGAAAGTAAGCATGCAGGTACAGCAGGCAGTGAAGAAAGCCAATGGCATGTTGGCCTTTATAACAAGAGGAGTCGAATGTAGGAGCAAAGAGGTCCTTCTGCAGTTGTACAGGGCCCTAGTGAGACCACACCTGGTGCAGCGCAGGTTTACAAGGTTAATTCCCGGGATGGCGGGACTGTCATATGCTGAGAGAATGGAGTGGCTAGGCTTGTACACTCTGGAGTTTAGAAGGATGAGAGGGGATCTCATTGAAACATTAAGGGTTTGGACTCGCTAGAGGCAGGAAACATGTTCCCGACGTTGGGGGAGTCCAGAACCAGGGGCCACACAGTTTATAAATAAGGGGTCGGCCATTTAGAACGGAGACGAGGAAACACTTTTTCTCACAGAGAGTTGTGAGTCTGTGGAATTCTCTGCCTCAGTGGAGCAAAGGTGGAGGCCGGTTCTCTGGATGCACGTTCAAGAGAGAGCTAGATAGGGCTCTTAAAAATAGTGGAGTCAGGGGATATGGGGAGAAGGCAGGAACGGGGTACTGATTGGGGATGATCAGCCATGATCACATTGGATGGCGGTGCTGGCTCGAAGGGCCGAATGGCCTCCTCCTGCACCTGTTGTCTGTTGTATATTGTCTGTGAACAGAGCAGATGGGCCTGTCAACCCAGTGAAGTCAGTGGACATTTTTAAGGCAGGGATAGATAGATTCTTGATTAGTGCGGGTGTCAGGGGTTATGGGGAGAAGACAGGAGAACGGGGTTAGGAGGCAGAGATGGATCCGCCATGATTGAATGGCAGAATATACATGATGGGCCAAATGGCCTCATTATGCTGCTAGAACTATGATCGTATGACCAAATTGAGGATCCGGAGGGCATGATTTGTTTTTTAGAGGAACCATAGACAATAGACATTAGACAATAGGTGCAGGAGGAGGCCATATGCCCCTACGAGCCAGCACCGCCATTCACTGTGATCATGGCTGATACAGCGGAGAAACAGGCCTACTGTGTCAACGGCACGCCAGCGATCGCCACGCATACTAGCACCACGCTACGCAGTAGGGATAATGTGGAGAAGCTAATTGACCCGTACACCCGCACGTGTGTGGAAGAGAAAACAGTGGAGAACAGGTGCAGGAGGAGGCCATTCAGCCCTTCCAGCCAGCACCGCCATTCAATGTGATCATGGCTGATCATCCCCAAAGGGGTAAGCCATTTAGAATGAAGAAGCACTTTTTCTCACAGAGAGTTGTGAGTCTGTGGAATTCTCTGCCTCAGAGGGCGGTGGAGGCTTATTCTCTGGTTACTTTCAAGAAAGAGATGGCTGATCGTCCCCAATCAGTACCCCGTTCCTGCCTTCTCCCCATATCCCCCTGACTCCGCTATCTTTAAGAGCCCTATCTAGCTCTCTCTTGAAAGTATCCAGAGAACCGGCCTCCACCGCCCTCTGAGGCAGAGAATTCCACAGACTCACCACTCTCTGTGAGAAAAAGTGTTTCCTCGTCTCCGTTCTAAATGGCTTACTCCTTATTCTTAAACTGTGGCCCCTGGTTCTGGACTCCTCCAACATTGGGGAACATGTTTCCTGCCTCTAGGGTGTCCAAGCCCTTAACAATCATATATGTTTCAATAAGATCCCCTCCCATCCTTCTAAACTCCAGAGTGTACAAGCCCAGCCGCTCCATTCTATCAACATATGAATGTGTTTCAATTCAATACCTGAGCACCTGGAGAAAACCCACGCGGTCACTGGGAGAACGAGTAGGCATGGTGTGGTGGTGGATCTGTGGAGTCCATTGCCACAGATGCCAGCGGTTGCCAAGTCAAAGGGTATTTTTAAGGCAGAGATTGACAAGGTTCTTGGGTGCCAGCTGTGATGGGGAGAGGGTGAGAGAATGGGGTTGAGAGAGTAAGATAGGCCAGCCAGCATTGAATGGCGTAGTAGCCATAGAAACATAGACAATAGGTGCAGGAGGAGCCAATTCGGCCCTTCGAGCCAGCACCGCCATTCAATGTGATCATGGCTGATCATCCCCTATCAATAACCCGTGCCTGCCTTCTCCCCATATCCCTTCACTCCACTAGCCCCAAAAGCTCTATCTAACTCTCTCTTAAATCCATCCAGTGACTTGGCCTCCACTGCCCTCTGTGCAGGGAATTCCATAAATTCACAACTCTCTGCGTGAAAACATTTTTTTCTCACCTCAGCCCTAAATGACCTCCCCTTTATTCTAAGACCGTGGCCCCTGGTTCTGGACTCGCCCAACATTGGGAACATTTTTCCTGCATCTAGCTCGTCCAGTCCTTTTATAATTATACTGGTTCCGTTGAGTCCCAGCATCACATGGGAGGGCTGGTCACCAACGCAATATTCCACCTCTCCACCAATTCCAATATTGTTCGCCAGTGGAGGGGGGGGGGGACTTTCTGTTGCGCTAGTATGGTTGATGCAGGCCGAAGGTACTGGTTTCCAGAGGGCTAGTATAGACATTGTGGGCCGAATGGATTCTTGGGCTGGAAGCCAACTGTTGCAATGATTTTAAAAGCCAAGGCGAGGCAAACAATTTGGCCGCAGCCACCTGACAAAGAAAATCCATTTTGTGAACACAAACTTTTTAAAAAGGCGACGCAAACAATTGAGCCGCAGCCACCTGACAACCAAATTTCATTTTGTGAACACAAACTCTTGAAAAAGGCATGGCAAACAATTGGGAGCAAGCAGCCACGTGACAACCAAAATTCATTTTGTGAACACAAACTTTTTTTTAAAAGGCGAGGCAAACAATTGGGCAGCAAGCAGCCACCTGACAACCAAAATCCATTTTGTGAACACAAACTCTTTAAAAAGGCGAGGCAAACAGTTTGGCCGCACCCACCTGACAACCAAAATACATTTTGTGAACACAACCTCTTCAAAAAGACGAGGCAAACAATTGGACTGCAGTCACCTGACTACCAAAATAGATTTTCTAAACGCAAACTCTACAAAAAGGCGAGGCAAACTATTGGGCAGCCAGCAGCCAAATCACAACCAAAATCCATCTTGTGAACACAAACTGTTGAAAAAAGGCGGGGCAAACAATTGGGCAACAAACAGCCAAATGACAACCAAAATCCATTTTCTGAACACAACCTTTTTAAAAAGATGAGGCAAACAATTGGGCCACAGCCACCTGACAACCAAAATCCATTTTGTGAACACAAACTTTTTAAAAAGGTGAGGCAAACAATTGGTCAGCAAGCAACCACCAGACAACCAAAACCCATTTTGTGAACACAAACTCTTTAAAAAGGGGAGGCAAACAATTCGGCCGAAGCCACCTGACAACCAAAATCCACTTTGTGAACAGAAACTCTTTAAAAAGGCGAGGCAAACAATTAGGCAGCAAGAAGCCACCTGACAACCAAAATTTATTTTGTGAACACAAACTTTAAAAAAAAAAAATGACGAGGCAAACAATTGGGCAGCAGCCACCTGACAACCAAACTTTATTTTGTGAACACAAACTTTAAAAAAAAAGACGAGGCAAACAATTGGGCCGCAGCCACCTGACAACCAAAATCCATTTTGTGAACACAAACTCTTCAAAAAGACGAGGCAAACAATTGGGCCACAGCCACCTGACAACCAAAATCCATTTTGTGAACACAAACTCTTCAAAAAGGCGAGGCAAACAATTGGGCCGCAGCCACCTGACAACCAAAATAGATTTTGTAAACACAAACTCTACAAAAAGGCGAGGCAAACAATTGGGCCACAGCCACATGACAACTAAAATACATTTTGTGAACACAAACTCTACAAAAAGGCGAGGGAAACTATTGGGCAGCATGCAGCCACCTGACATCCAAAATCCACTTTGTGAATGCAAACTTTTTAAAAGGCGAGGCAAACAATTGGGCAGCAAGCAGCCACCTGACAACCAAAATTCATGTTGTGAACACAAACGTTTTTAAAAGGCGAGGCAAACAATTGGGCAGCAAGCAGCCATATCAGAACCAAAATCCATTTTGTGACCACAACCTTTTTAAAAAGACGAGGCAAACAATTGGGCCACAGCCACTTGGCAACCAAAATCCATTTTGTGACAAACTTTTTAAAAAGGCGAGGCAAACAATTGGCAGCAAGCAGCCAAATCACAACCAAAACCCATTTTGTGAACACAAATTTTTTAAAAAGGCGAGGCAAACAATTGGGCAGCAAACAGCCAAATGACAACCAAAATCCATTTTCTGAACACAACCTTTTTAAAAAGACGAGGCAAACAATTGGGCTGCAGCCACCTGACAACCAAAATCCATTTTGTGAACACAAACTCTTTGAAAATGCGACACAAACAATTGGGCAGCAAGAAGACACCTGACAACCAAAATTCATTTTGTGAACACAAACTTTTTTTTTAATTGCGAGGCAAACATTTGGGCCACAGCCACCTGACAACCAAAATCCATTTTGTGAACACAAACTTTTTTAGGAAGGCGAGGCAAACAATTGGGCAGCAAGCAGCCACCTGACAACCAAAATCCATTTTGTGAACACAAACTCTTTAAAAAGGCGAGGCAAACAGTTTGGCCGCACCCACCTGACAACCAAAATACATTTTGTGAACACAACCTCTTCAAAAAGACGAGGCAAACAATTGGACTGCAGTCACCTGACTACCAAAATAGATTTTCTAAACGCAAACTCTACAAAAAGGCGAGGCAAACTATTGGGCAGCCAGCAGCCAAATCACAACCAAAATCCATCTTGTGAACACAAACTGTTGAAAAAAGGCGGGGCAAACAATTGGGCAACAAACAGCCAAATGACAACCAAAATCCATTTTCTGAACACAACCTTTTTAAAAAGATGAGGCAAACAATTGGGCCACAGCCACCTGACAACCAAAATCCATTTTGTGAACACAAACTTTTTAAAAAGGTGAGGCAAACAATTGGTCAGCAAGCAACCACCAGACAACCAAAACCCATTTTGTGAACACAAACTCTTTAAAAAGGGGAGGCAAACAATTCGGCCGAAGCCACCTGACAACCAAAATCCACTTTGTGAACAGAAACTCTTTAAAAAGGCGAGGCAAACAATTAGGCAGCAAGAAGCCACCTGACAACCAAAATTTATTTTGTGAACACAAACTTTAAAAAAAAAAAATGACGAGGCAAACAATTGGGCAGCAGCCACCTGACAACCAAACTTTATTTTGTGAACACAAACTTTAAAAAAAAAGACGAGGCAAACAATTGGGCCGCAGCCACCTGACAACCAAAATCCATTTTGTGAACACAAACTCTTCAAAAAGACGAGGCAAACAATTGGGCCACAGCCACCTGACAACCAAAATCCATTTTGTGAACACAAACTCTTCAAAAAGGCGAGGCAAACAATTGGGCCGCAGCCACCTGACAACCAAAATAGATTTTGTAAACACAAACTCTACAAAAAGGCGAGGCAAACAATTGGGCCACAGCCACATGACAACTAAAATACATTTTGTGAACACAAACTCTACAAAAAGGCGAGGGAAACTATTGGGCAGCATGCAGCCACCTGACATCCAAAATCCACTTTGTGAATGCAAACTTTTTAAAAGGCGAGGCAAACAATTGGGCAGCAAGCAGCCACCTGACAACCAAAATTCATGTTGTGAACACAAACGTTTTTAAAAGGCGAGGCAAACAATTGGGCAGCAAGCAGCCATATCAGAACCAAAATCCATTTTGTGACCACAACCTTTTTAAAAAGACGAGGCAAACAATTGGGCCACAGCCACTTGGCAACCAAAATCCATTTTGTGACAAACTTTTTAAAAAGGCGAGGCAAACAATTGGCAGCAAGCAGCCAAATCACAACCAAAACCCATTTTGTGAACACAAATTTTTTAAAAAGGCGAGGCAAACAATTGGGCAGCAAACAGCCAAATGACAACCAAAATCCATTTTCTGAACACAACCTTTTTAAAAAGACGAGGCAAACAATTGGGCTGCAGCCACCTGACAACCAAAATCCATTTTGTGAACACAAACTCTTTGAAAATGCGACACAAACAATTGGGCAGCAAGAAGACACCTGACAACCAAAATTCATTTTGTGAACACAAACTTTTTTTTTAATTGCGAGGCAAACATTTGGGCCACAGCCACCTGACAACCAAAATCCATTTTGTGAACACAAACTTTTTTAGGAAGGCGAGGCAAACAATTGGGCAGCAAGCAGCCACCTGACAACCAAAATCCATTTTGTGAACACAAACTCTTTAAAAAGGCGAGGCAAACAGTTTGGCCGCACCCACCTGACAACCAAAATACATTTTGTGAACACAACCTCTTCAAAAAGACGAGGCAAACAATTGGACTGCAGTCACCTGACTACCAAAATAGATTTTCTAAACGCAAACTCTACAAAAAGGCGAGGCAAACTATTGGGCAGCCAGCAGCCAAATCACAACCAAAATCCATCTTGTGAACACAAACTGTTGAAAAAAGGCGGGGCAAACAATTGGGCAACAAACAGCCAAATGACAACCAAAATCCATTTTCTGAACACAACCTTTTTAAAAAGATGAGGCAAACAATTGGGCCACAGCCACCTGACAACCAAAATCCATTTTGTGAACACAAACTTTTTAAAAAGGTGAGGCAAACAATTGGTCAGCAAGCAACCACCAGACAACCAAAACCCATTTTGTGAACACAAACTCTTTAAAAAGGGGAGGCAAACAATTCGGCCGAAGCCACCTGACAACCAAAATCCACTTTGTGAACAGAAACTCTTTAAAAAGGCGAGGCAAACAATTAGGCAGCAAGAAGCCACCTGACAACCAAAATTTATTTTGTGAACACAAACTTTAAAAAAAAAAAATGACGAGGCAAACAATTGGGCAGCAGCCACCTGACAACCAAACTTTATTTTGTGAACACAAACTTTAAAAAAAAAGACGAGGCAAACAATTGGGCCGCAGCCACCTGACAACCAAAATCCATTTTGTGAACACAAACTCTTCAAAAAGACGAGGCAAACAATTGGGCCACAGCCACCTGACAACCAAAATCCATTTTGTGAACACAAACTCTTCAAAAAGGCGAGGCAAACAATTGGGCCGCAGCCACCTGACAACCAAAATAGATTTTGTAAACACAAACTCTACAAAAAGGCGAGGCAAACAATTGGGCCACAGCCACATGACAACTAAATTACATTTTGTGAACACAAACTCTACAAAAAGGCGAGGGAAACTATTGGGCAGCATGCAGCCACCTGACATCCAAAATCCACTTTGTGAATGCAAACTTTTTAAAAGGCGAGGCAAACAATTGGGCAGCAAGCAGCCACCTGACAACCAAAATTCATGTTGTGAACACAAACGTTTTTAAAAGGCGAGGCAAACAATTGGGCAGCAAGCAGCCATATCAGAACCAAAATCCATTTTGTGACCACAACCTTTTTAAAAAGACGAGGCAAACAATTGGGCCACAGCCACTTGGCAACCAAAATCCATTTTGTGACAAACTTTTTAAAAAGGCGAGGCAAACAATTGGCAGCAAGCAGCCAAATCACAACCAAAACCCATTTTGTGAACACAAATTTTTTAAAAAGGCGAGGCAAACAATTGGGCAGCAAACAGCCAAATGACAACCAAAATCCATTTTCTGAACACAACCTTTTTAAAAAGACGAGGCAAACAATTGGGCTGCAGCCACCTGACAACCAAAATCCATTTTGTGAACACAAACTCTTTGAAAATGCGACACAAACAATTGGGCAGCAAGAAGACACCTGACAACCAAAATTCATTTTGTGAACACAAACTTTTTTTTTAATTGCGAGGCAAACATTTGGGCCACAGCCACCTGACAACCAAAATCCATTTTGTGAACACAAACTTTTTTAGGAAGGCGAGGCAAACAATTGGGCAGCAAGCAACCACCTGACAACCAAAATTCATTTTGTGAACACAAACTTTTTAAAAAGGCGAGGCAAACAAATGGGCCGCAGCCACCTGACAACCAAAATTCATTTTGTAAACACAACTCTTTGAAAATGCGACACAAACAATTGGGCAGCAAGAAGACACCTGACAACCAAAATTCATTTTGTGAACACAAACTTTTTTTTTTTAATTGCGAGGCAAACATTTGGGCCACAGCCACCTGACAACCAAAATCCATTTTGTGAACACAAATGTTTTAAAAAGGCGAGGCAAACAATTGGTCAGCATGCAGCCAAATCACAACCAAAATCCATTTTGTGAACACAAATTCTTTAAAAAAGCGAGGCAAACAATTGGGCCGCAGCCACGTGACAACCAAAGTTCATTATTTGAACACAAACTCCTTAAAAAGTCGAAGCAAACAATTGGGCCGCAGCCACCTGACAACCAAAATCCATTTTGTGAACACAAAGTTTAAAAAAAGGCGAGGCAAACAATTGGGCTGCAGCCACCTGACAACCAAAATTCATTTTGTGAACACAAACTCTTTAAAAAAGGCGAGGCAAACAATTGAGCTGCAGCCACCTGACAACTTATATCCATTTTGTGAACACAAACTCTTGAAAAAGGCGAGGGAAACTATTGGGCCGCAGCCACCTGACAACCAAAATCCATATTGTGAACATAAACTCTTTAAAAAGGCGAGGCAAACAATTGGCCAGCAAGAAGCCACCTGACAACAAAAATTCATTTTTTGAACACAAACTTTTTTTTTTAATGGCAAGGCAAACATTTGGGCTGCAGCCACCTGACAACCAAAATCCATTTTGTGAACACAAACGTTTTAAAAAGGCGAAGCAAACAATTGGGCCGCAGCCACCTGACAACCAAAATCCATTTTGTGAACACAAACTTCTTAAAAAGGTGAGGCAAACAATTGGGCCGCAGCCACCTGACAACCAAAATACATTTTGTGAACACAAACTCTTTAAAAAGGCGAGGCAAACAATTGGGAGGCAAACAGCCACCTGACAAACATAATTCATTTTGTGAACACAAACTTTTTTTTAAATGGTTGGGCAAACAATTGGGCAGCAAGCAGCCACCTGACAAACATAATTCATTTTGTGAACACAAGCATTAAAAAAAACAGGTAATCAATTTGGCAGCAGCCACATCGAGGGGACTCACCGTGGAGTAGGCGTCCGTTCAGTGTTATTCGCAGCTCAGAGAGCCGTGACCCTTCGCATCCTGGGACTGGCAGAGATTGAGTGAGGCACGACACTTCCAGGTTTTATAGTCCCTCCCCCCTCCCCCTGCCGCCAGCGGGGGCAGCAGAGAGAACAGAGAGAATGGGGAATTTTTTAAAAACATTAATATCTCTCTCATTTTTCATTGATGGGAAAAATCCATTTTGTGAACGAAAACTTTTTAAAAAGGCGAGGCAAACAATTGGGCAGCAAACAGCCAAATGACAACCAAAATCCATTTTGGAAACACAAACATTAAAAAAAACAGGTAAACAATTTGACAGCAGCCACATCGGGGGGACTCACCGTGGAGTAGACATCCATCAGTGTTATTCGCAGCTCAGAGAGCCGTAACCCTCCCGCTTCCTTGGACTGGCAGAGATTGAGTGTGGCACAACATTTCCGGGTTTTATAGTCCCTCCCCCCTCCCCACCTGCCGCCAGCGGGGGCAGCAGAGAGCACAGAGAGAATGGGGAATTTTTAAAAAACATTAATATCTCTCTCATTTTTCATAGATGGGAAAAATCCTCTGGTCCAGGAAGGCGGAGGGGGACTCTGAGCGATGGTGGCCAAAAATGACAGCCAGATGTGGCGGCGTTCTCTCAGAAATCGCAGCACAGCGGGCCAAAAGCGGTCAAGATCAGACTTTTAGTAATATAGATAAGTTTCTATAAGATCTCCCCTCATCCTTCTAAACTCCAGTGAATACAAGCCTAGTCTTTTCAGTCTTTCCTCATATGACAGTCCTGCCATCCCAGGGATCAATCTGGTGAACCTACGCTGCACTGCGTCAATCACAAGGATGTCCTTCCTCAAATTAGGAGACCAAAACTGTACGCAATGCTCCAGATGTGGTCTCACCAGAGCCCTAGACAACTGCAGAATACAACTCCATGAAGGGCCGAATGGCCTAACTGTGCTGCTGTATCTGATGAAGTTATGAGCAGACATCACCTGTAGTCCGGATCGAACCCGGGTCCCTGTTGGCGTCAAGCAGCAACTCTACCGCTGCCCTGCCTTGATGCCTTGATGCCTTGGTGGTGTGTTTGGTTAGGATTTGCTGGAATAGCTCGCAAAAGGCTATTGAGGGAGTGCGGCGTAGGTTCACCAGAACCAGTATTGACATTTCAGAAAAAAAATTATCCACACCTTTTATACCCCTCTGTAAGATCACTCCTGCGCTCCATGGCATAGAGCCTTAGCCTTGCCCAATCGCTAGTCACACCCGGAGTATTGTGTGGAGTTTTGGTCCCTGCATTTGAGGAAGGACATTCTTGCTATTGAGGGAGTGCAGCGTAGGTTCACCAGGTTAATTCCCGGGATGGCGGGACTGTGATACGCTGAGAGAATGGAGCGGCTGGGCTTGTACACTCTGGAGTTTAGAAGGATGAGAGGGGATCTCATTGAAACATATAAGATTGTTAAGAGGCAGGAAACATGTTCCCGCTGTTGGGGGAGTCCTGAGCAAGGGGCCACGCAGTTTACGAAAAAGGGGTCGGCCATTTAGAATGAAGAAGCACTTTTTCTCACAGAGAGTGGTGAGTCTGTGGAATTCTCTGCCTCAGAGTGCGGTGGAGGCCGGTTCTCTGGATACTTTCAAGAGAGAGATGGCAGATCATCCCCAATCAGTACCCCGTTCCTGCCTTCTCCCCATATCCCCTGACTCTGCTATCTTTAAGAGCCCTATCTAGCTCTCTCTTGAACGTGCATCCAGAGAACTGGCCTCCACCGCCCTCTGAGGCAGAGAATTCCACAGACTCAAAACTCTCTGTGAGAAAAAGTGTTTCCTCGTCTCCGTTCTAAATGGCTTACTCCTTATTCTTAAACTGTGTGTGTGGCCCCTGGTTCTGGACTCCCCCAACATCGGGAACATGTTTCCTGCCTCTAGTGAGTCCAAGCCCTTAACAATCTTACATGTTTCAATGAGGTTCCCTCTCATCCTTCTAAACTCCAGAGTGTACAAGCCCAGCTGCTCCATTCTCTCAGCATATGACAGTCCCGCCATCCCGGGAATTAACCTTGTAAACCTACGCTGGGCTCCCTCAATAGCAAGAATATCCTTCCTCAAATTAGGGGACCAAAACTGCACACAATACTCCAGGTGTGGTCTCACTAGGGCCCTGTACAACTGCAGAAGGACCTCTTTGCTCCTATACTCAACTCCTCTTGTTATAAAGGCCAACATGTCATTCCCTTTCTTCACTCCCTGCTGTACCTGCACGCTTACTTTCATAGACTGATGTACAAGGACCCTCAGATCCCCTTTTCCGAACTTGATGCCATTTAGATAGTAATCTGTCAACATGCCATTCGCTTTCTTCACTGCATATTGGTCTGTGGGCAGGTGGGACTAGTGTAGATGGGGCATGTTGGTCTGTGGGCAGGTGGGACTAGTGTAGATGGGGCATGTTGGTCTGTGGGCAGGTGGGACTAGTGTAGATGGGGCATGTTGGTCGGGGTGGGCAGGTGGGACTAGTGTAGATGGGGCATGTTGGTCTGTGGGCAGGTGGGACTAGTGTTGATGGGGAATGTTGGTCGGGGTGGGACTAGTGTAGGTGGGGCATGTTGGTCGGGGTGGGCACGTGGGACTAGTGTAGGTGGGGCATGTTGGTCTGTGGGCAGGTGTGACTAGTGTAGATGGGGCATGTTGGTCTGTGGGCAGGTGGGACTAGTGTAGATGGGGCATGTTGGTCGGGGTGGGCAGGTGGGACTAGTGTAGATGGGGCATGTTGGTCTGTGGCCAGGTGGGACTAGTGTAGATGGGGCATGTTGGGCTGTGGGCAGGTGGGACTAGTGTAGATGGGGCATGCTGGTCTGTGGGCAGGTGGGACTAGTGTAGATGGGGCGTGTTGGTCTGTGGGCAGGTGGGACTAGTGTAGGTGGGGCATGTTGGTCAGGGTGGGCAGGTGTGACTAGTGTAGATGGGGCATCTTGGTCTGTGGGCAGGTGGGACTAGTGTAGATGGGGCATGTTGGTCTGTGGGCAGGTGGGACTAGTGTAGATGCGGCATGTTGGTCTGTGGGAAGGTGGGACTAGTGTAGATGGGGCATGTTGGTCGGGGTGGGCAGGTGGGACTAGTGTAGATGGGGCATGTTGGTCTGTGGGCAGGTGGGACTAGTGTAGATGGGGCATGTTGGTCGGGGTGGGACTAGTGTAGATGGGGCATGTTGGTCTGTGGGCAGGTGGGACTAGTGTAGATGGGGCATGTTGGTCTGTGGGCAGGTGGGACTAGTGTAGATGGGGCATGTTGGTCTGTGGGCAGGTGGGACTAGTGTAGATGGGGCATGTTGGTCGGGGTGGGCAGGTGGGACTAGTGTAGATGGGGCATGTTGGTCTGTGGGCAGGTGGGACTAGTGTAGATGGGGCATGTTGGTCGGGGTGGGACTAGTGTAGATGGGGCATGTTGGTCTGTGGGCAGGTGGGACTAGTGTAGATGGGGCATGTTGGTCGGGGTGGGCAGGTGTAACTAGTGTAGATGGGGCATGTTGGTCTGTGGGCAGGTGGGCCTAGTGAAGATGGGGCATGTTGGTCTGTGGGCAGGTGGGACTAGTGTAGATGGGGCATGTTGGTCTGTGGGCAGGTGGGACTAGTGTAGATGGGGCATGTTGGTCGGGGTGGGCAGGTGGGACTAGTGTAGATGGGGCATGTTGGTCTGTGGGCAGGTGGGACTAGTGTTGATGGGGAATGTTGGTCGGGGTGGGACTAGTGTAGGTGGGGCATGTTGGTCGGGGTGGGCACGTGGGACTAGTGTAGGTGGGGCATGTTGGTCTGTGGGCAGGTGTGACTAGTGTAGATGGGGCATGTTGGTCTGTGGGCAGGTGGGACTAGTGTAGATGGGGCATGTTGGTCGGGGTGGGCAGGTGGGACTAGTGTAGATGGGGCATGTTGGTCTGTGGCCAGGTGGGACTAGTGTAGATGGGGCATGTTGGGCTGTGGGCAGGTGGGACTAGTGTAGATGGGGCATGCTGGTCTGTGGGCAGGTGGGACTAGTGTAGATGGGGCGTGTTGGTCTGTGGGCAGGTGGGACTAGTGTAGGTGGGGCATGTTGGTCAGGGTGGGCAGGTGTGACTAGTGTAGATGGGGCATCTTGGTCTGTGGGCAGGTGGGACTAGTGTAGATGGGGCATGTTGGTCTGTGGGCAGGTGGGACTAGTGTAGATGCGGCATGTTGGTCTGTGGGAAGGTGGGACTAGTGTAGATGGGGCATGTTGGTCGGGGTGGGCAGGTGGGACTAGTGTAGATGGGGCATGTTGGTCTGTGGGCAGGTGGGACTAGTGTAGATGGGGCATGTTGGTCGGGGTGGGACTAGTGTAGATGGGGCATGTTGGTCTGTGGGCAGGTGGGACTAGTGTAGATGGGGCATGTTGGTCTGTGGGCAGGTGGGACTAGTGTAGATGGGGCATGTTGGTCTGTGGGCAGGTGGGACTAGTGTAGATGGGGCATGTTGGTCGGGGTGGGCAGGTGGGACTAGTGTAGATGGGGCATGTTGGTCTGTGGGCAGGTGGGACTAGTGTAGATGGGGCATGTTGGTCGGGGTGGGACTAGTGTAGATGGGGCATGTTGGTCTGTGGGCAGGTGGGACTAGTGTAGATGGGGCATGTTGGTCGGGGTGGGCAGGTGTAACTAGTGTAGATGGGGCATGTTGGTCTGTGGGCAGGTGGGCCTAGTGAAGATGGGGCATGTTGGTCTGTGGGCAGGTGGGACTAGTGTAGATGGGGCATGTTGGTCTGTGGGCAGGTGGGACTAGTGTAGATGGGGCATGTTGGTCTGTGGGCAGGTGGGACTAGTGTAGATGGGGCATGTTGGTCTGTGTGGGCAGGTGGGACTAGTGTCGATGGGGCATGTTGGTCGGGGTGGGCAGGTGTAACTAGTGTAGATGGGGCATGTTGGTCTGTGGGCAGGTGGGCCTAGTGTAGATGGGGCATGTTGGTCTGTGGGCAGGTGGGACTAGTGTAGATGGGGCATGTTGGTCGGTGTGGGCAGGTGAGACTAGTGTAGATGGGGCATGTTGGTCTGTGGGCAGGTGGGACTAGTGTAGATGGGGCATGTTGGTCTGTGTGGGCAGGTGGGACTAGTGTCGATGGGGCAAATTGGTCGGGGTGGGCAGGTGGGACTAGTGTAGGTGGGGCATGTTGGTCTGTGTGGGCAGGTGGGACTAGTGTCGATGGGGCATGTTGGTCGGGGTGGGCAGGTGTAACTAGTGTAGATGGGGCATGTTGGTCTGTGGGCAGGTGGGCCTAGTGTAGATGGGGCATGTTGGTCTGTGGGCAGGTGGGACTAGTGTAGATGGGGCATGTTGGTCGGGGTGGGCAGGTGGGACTAGTGTAGATGGAGCAAATTGGTCGGGGTGGGCAGGTGGGACTAGTGTAAGTGGGGCATGTTGGTCTGGGTGGGCAGGTGGGACTAGTGTAGATGGGGCATGTTGGTCGGGTGGGCAGGTGGGACTAGTGTAGATGGGGCATGTTGGTCTGTGGGCAGGTGGGACTAGTTTAGGTGGGGCATGTTGGTGGGTGTGGGCAGGTGGGACTAGTGTAGATGGGGCATGTTGGTCGGGGTGGGACTGGTTTAGATGGGGCATGTTGGTCAGGGTGGGACTAGTGTAGATGGGGCATGTTGGTCTGTGGGCAGGTGGGACTAGTGTAGATGGGGCATGTTGGTCGGGGTGGGCAGGTGGGACTAGTGTAGATGGGGCATGTTGGTCTGTGGCCAGGTGGGAATAGTGTAGATGAGGCATGTTGGTCGGGGTAGGCAGATGGGACTAGTGTAGATGGGGCATATTGGTTGGGGTGGGCAGGTGGGACTAGTGTAGATGGGGCATGTTGGTCTGTGGGCAGGTGGGACTAGTGTAGATGGGGCATGTTGGTCTGTGGGCAGGTGGGACTAGTGTAGATGGGGCATGTTGGTCTGTGGGCAGGTGGGACTAGTGTAGATGGGGCATGTTGGTCAGTGGGCAGGTGGGACTAGTGTAGATGGGGCATGTTGGTCTGTGGGCAGGTGGGACTAGTGTAGATGGGGCATGTTGGTCTGTGGCCAGGTGGGACTAGTGTAAATGGGGCATGTTGGTCGGGGTGGGCAGGTGGGACTAGTGTAGATGGGGCATGTTGGTCGGTGTGGGCAGGTGGGACTAGTGTAGATGGGGCATGTTGGTCTGTGGGCAGGTGGGACTAGTGTAGATGGGGCATGTTGGTCTGTGGGCAGGTGGAACTAGTGTAGATGGGACATGTTGGTAGGTATGGGCAGGTGGGACTAATGTACATGGGCATGTTGGTCAGTGTGGGCAGGTGGGACTAGTGTAGATGGGGCATATTGGTTGGGGTGGGCAGGTGGGACTAGTGTAGGTGGGGCATGTTGGTCTGTGGGCAGGTGGGACTAGTGTAGATGGGGCATGTTGGTCTGTGGGCAGGTGGGACTAGTGTAGATGGGGCATGTTGGTCTGTGGGCAGGTGGGACTAGTGTAGATGGGGCATGTTGGTCTGTGGGCAGGTGGGACTAGTGTAGATGGGGCATGTTGGTCTGTGGGCAGGTGGGACTAGTGTAGATGGGGCATGTTGGTCTGTGGCCAGGTGGGACTAGTGTAAATGGGGCATGTTGGTCGGGGTGGGCAGGTGGGACTAGTGTAGATGGGGCATGTTGGTCGGTGTGGGCAGGTGGGACTAGTGTAGATGGGGCATGTTGGTCTGTGGGCAGGTGGGACTAGTGTAGATGGGGCATGTTGGTCTGTGGGCAGGTGGAACTAGTGTAGATGGGACATGTTGGTAGGTATGGGCAGGTGGGACTAATGTATATGGGCATGTTGGTCAGTGTGGGGAGGTGGGACTAGTGTAGATGGAGCAAATTGGTCGGGGTGGGCAGGTGGGACTAGTGTAGGTGGGGCATGTTGGTCTGGGTGGGCAGGTGGGACTAGTGTAGATGGGGCATGTTGGTCGGGTGGGCAGGTGGGACTAGTGTAGATGGGGCATGTTGGTCTGTGGGCAGGTGGGACTAGTTTAGGTGGGGCATGTTGGTGGGTGTGGGCAGGTGGGACTAGTGTAGATGGGGCATGTTGGTCGGGGTGGGACTGGTTTAGATGGGGCATGTTGGTCAGGGTGGGACTAGTGTAGATACGGCATGTTGGTCTGTGGGCAGGTGGGACTAGTGTAGATGGGGCATGTTGGTCGGGGTGGGCAGGTGGGACTAGTGTAGATGGGGCATGTTGGTCTGTGGCCAGGTGGGACTAGTGTAGATGAGGCATGTTGGTCGGGGTAGGCAGGTGGGACTAGTGTAGATGCAGCATGTTGGTCTGTGGGCAGGTGGGACTAGTGTAGATGGAGCATATTGGTTGGGGTGGGCAGGTGGGACTAGTGTAGATGGGGCATGTTGGTCTGTGGGCAGGTGGGACTAGTGTAGATGGGGCATGTTGGTCTGTGGGCAGGTGGGACTAGTGTAGATGGGGCATGTTGGTCTGTGGCCAGGTGGGACTAGTGTAAATGGGGCATGTTGGTCGGGGTGGGCAGGTGGGACTAGTGTAGATGGGGCATGTTGGTCGGTGTGGGCAGGTGGGACTAGTGTAGATGGGGCATGTTGGTCGGTGTGGGCAGGTGGGACTAGTGTAGATGGGGCATGTTGGTCTGTGGGCAGGTGGGACTAGTGTAGATGGGGCATGTTGGTCTGTGGGCAGGTGGAACTAGTGTAGATGGGACATGTTGGTAGGTGTGGGCAGGTGGGACTAATGTACATGGGCATGTTGGTCAGTGTGGGGAGGTGGGACTAGTGTAGATGGGGCATGTTGGTCGGGCTGGGCAGGTGGGACTAGTGTAGATGGGGTATGTTGGTCGGTGTGGGCAGGTGGGACTAATGTACATGGGCATGTTGGTCAGTGTGGGGAGGTGGGACTAGTGTAGATGGGACATGTTGGTCGGTGTGGGCAGGTGGGACTAGTGTAGATGGGGCATGTTGGGCTGTGGGCAGGCGGGACTATAGATGGGGCATGTTGGTCTGTGGGCAGGTGGGACTAGTGTAGATGGGACATGTTGGTGGGTGTGGGCAGGTGGGACTAGTGTAGATGGGGCATGTTGATCGGGGTGGGACTAGTGTAGATGGGGCATGTTGGTCGGGGTGGGACTAGTGTAGATGGGGCATGTTGGTCGGGGTGGGACTAGTGTAGATGGGGCATGTTGGTCAGGGTGGGACTAGTGTAGATGGGGCATGTTGGTCGGGGTGGGCAGGTGGGACTAGTGTAGATGGGGCATGTTGGTCGGGTGGGCAGGTGGGACTAGTGTAGATGGGGCATGTTGGTCTGTGGGCAGGTGGGACTAGTGTAGGTGGGGCATGTTGGTCTGTGGGCAGGTGGGACTAGTGTAGATGGGGCATGTTGGTCGGGGTGGGCAGGTGGGACTAGTGTAGATGGGGCATGTTGGTCGGGGTGGGCAGGTGGGACTAGTGTAGTTGGGGCATGTTGGTCGGGGTGGGGAGGTTGGGCCGAAGGGCCTGTTTTTCACACTGTGCGACACTGACGGCGTGAGAATTGTGTCAGGATGAGGGGATGGGGGGCGGAAGAGTCCTGAATGTTCCTTCCTAAGTCACCCAACGTTTCAGAGTGAACAGGGCGATCGTTGCTGGGGCTGAGGAGGCCACATAACTGCAACAAGGCATTGAGAAATGTTGCCAAGTTGTGCGTGCTGGGGACATTATTTCGCTGAGATCCGCACAGTGGACGGACAATACACGTTGATAGATAGATTAACGCGGTGTCCTGACTACGAAGGTCCCGTTGACCAACGCAACATTCAAGGCTGTAGCGAAGTCTCGGCTACAAAGTTCCACCGTCCTTCAGTGTGTATTGGATGTGGGAGGATGATCTTCACCAGGGTCAGATTGGTTTTGTAATCAAACTTGCTATTCCGAGAAAAAAAAATACATTGTTGATCTAGAGGGGATGAAATGTCCTTGTAATCTGACTGCAATGTAACATCTTACAAAGAGCTCACGGAAACAGCCCGAGCAGTTCAGTGTAGTTTAGTTTAATTCACAGAGGCAGCGTGGAAACAGGCCCTTCCGCCCACCGACTCCATGCCGACCATAGACAATAGACAATAGGCGCAGGAGCAGGCCATTCGGCCCTTCGAGCCAGCACCGCCATTCAATGTGATCATGGCTGATCATCCCCAACCAGTACCCCGTTCCTGCCTTCTCCCCATATCCCCTGACTCCACTAGTTCAGACTAGTCCAATGTTATCCAACTCTCTTGTCCATTCCCGATAGCCCAGGCGACAATTTACAGGGGGCAAGAGGAGTCGAATGTAGGAGCAAAGAGGTCCTTCTGCAGTTGTACAGGGCCCTAGTGAGACCACACCTGGAGTATTGTGTGCAGTTTTGGTCCCCTAATTTGAGGAAGGACATTCTTGCTATTGAGGGAGCCCAGCGTAGGTTCACCAGGTTAATTCCCGGGATGGCGGGACTGTCATATGCTGAGAGAATAGAGCGGCTGAGCTTGTACACTCTGGAGTTTAGAAGGATGAGAGGGGATCTCATTGAAACATATAAGATTATTAATGGTTTGGACACGCTAGAGGCAGGAAACATGTTCCCGATGTTGGGGGAGCCCAGAACCAGGGGCCACAGTTTAAGAATAAGGGGTAAGCGATTTTGAACGGAGACGAGGAAACACTTTTTCTCACAGAGAGTTGTGAGTCTGTGGAATTCTCTGCCTCAGAGGGCGGTGGAGGCCGGTTCTCTGGATACTTTCAAAAGAGAGCTAGATAGGGGTCTTAAAGATAGCGGAGTCAGGGGATATGGGGAGAAGGCAGGAACGGGGTACTGATTGGGGATGGTCAGCCATGATCACATTGAATGGCGATGCTGGCCCATAGGGCCGAATGGCCTCCTCCTGCACCTATTGTCTATTGTCTATTGACAGTTCTGGGCCTCAGTTCCAAATCGCCGTGTCATCGTATTATTTGAGGCCCGTTCTGGTCGCCCGGCGGCAGGAATGACGGCATCGCAGTAGAGAGCTTGCTGACCGGTTGCATCGTGGCTTGGTTCGGCAACTTGAGCGCCCAGGAGCGGAAAAAGATGCAGAAAGTTGCGTCCACTGCCCAGTCCATCATCGGCTCTGACCTCCGTCGCTGCCTCAAAAAGGCTGGCAGCATCATCAGAGGCCATTAAGGCAATTGAGGACATTCAGAGTGTCTCTGAGGATCCTCCAGCGGCTGTGGAAAGCATCTTGTCTGGAGACATTACAATCTGGTTTGGGAACTGCTCTGCCCAGGACAAGAAGGCTCTGCAGAGAGTAGTGCGTTCGGCCGAACGCACTATGGGAACTACACTCGCCCCCCTCTGCAGGAACTATACACCAGGAGGTGCAACTCCAGAGCCAACATGATCATGGGAGACCCCTTCCACCCCTGCAACGGACTGTTCCAGCTGCTACGGTCAGGCAAACGCCTCCGTTGCCACGCTGTGAGAACAGAGAGGATTAGAAGGAGTTACTTCCCAGAGGCCATTCGGACTGTAAACTCCCATCTCACCAGGGTCTAACTCTACTGAACCAATTTACTGTTGTGTGGTGCCTTTTTAAAATTGCTAGTTTTTTTTTGTTCCTCCCACAAATATGTTAAATGTGATTATGTGATTCCGATTAGGAAAAGGGGAGATACAGCGCGACCTGGGTGTCATGGTACACCAGTCATTGAAAGTAGGCATGCAGGTGTAGCAGGCAGTGAAGAAAGCCAATGGTATGTTAGCTTTCATAGCAAAAGGATTTGAGTATAGGAGCAGGGAGGTTCTACTGCAGTTGTACAGGGTCTTGGTGAGGCCACACCTGGAGTATTGCGTACAGTTCTGGTCTCCAAATCTGAGGAAGGACATTATTGCCATAGAGGGAGTGCAGCGAAGGTTCACCAGACTGATTCCTGGGATGTCAGGACTGTCTTATGAAGAAAGACTGCATAGACTCGGTTTATACTCTCTAGAATTTAGGAGATTGAGAGGGGATCTTATAGAAACGTACAAAATTCTTAAGGGGTTGGACAGGCTAGATGCAGGAAGATTGTTCCCGAAGTTGGGGGGGTTCAGGACAAGGGGTCACAGCTTGAGGATAAGGGGGAATTCTTTTAGGACTGAGATGAGAAGGACTTTTTTCACACAGAGAGTGGTGGGTCTCTGGAACTCTCTGCCACAGAGGGTAGTTGAGGCCAGTTCATTGGATATATTCAAGAGGGAGTTAGATGTGGCCCTTGTGGCTAAAGGGATCAGAGGGTATGGAGAGAAGGCAGGTACGGGATACTGAGTTGGATGATCAGCCATGATCATATTGAACGGCGGTGCAGGCTCAAAGGGCCGAATGGCCTACTCCTGCACCTAATTTCTATGTTTCTATGTTTCTATGTTTCTATGTTCCATTCTGTTTTGTAGTTTTTTTGCACAATCTGCAAGCATAGCCACTTTTCATTTCACTGCACATCTCTTGTGTATATGTGACAAATAACCCTGACTTGATTTGACTTGAGACCCACACCATCCTGGCCACGCACTCATCTCACCGTTGCCATCGGCTAGAAGGCACAGCAGCCTGAAATCTGTAACATCCATAGAAACATAGAAACATAGGTGCAGGAGTAGGCCATTCGGCCCTTCGAGCTTGCACCGCCATTCATATAACCATATAACCATATAACAATTACAGCACGGAAACAGGCCTTCTCGGCCCTTCCAGTCCGTGCCGACCATTTATTTTCCCCTAGTCCCATCTACCTGCACTCAGACCATACCCCTCCATTCCCTTCCCGTCCATATACCTATCCACTTTACTTTTAAATGTTAAAATCAATCCTGCCTCCACCACTTCTGTTGGAAGATCATTCCACACAGCCACCACTCTCTGAGTAAAGAAGTTCCCCCTCATGTTACCCCTAAACTTCTGTCCCTTAATTCTCATTCAATACGATCATGGCTGATCATCCAACTCAGTATCCCGTACCTGCCTTCTCTCCATACCTCATGATCCCCTTAGCCACAAGGGTCCACATCTAACTCCCTCTTAAATATAGCCAATGAACTGGCCTCAACTACCCTCTGTGGCAGAGAATTCCACAGATTCACCACTCTCTGTGTGAAAAATGTTGTCCTCATCTCGGCCCTAAAAGACTTCCCCCTTATCCTTAAGCTGTGACCCCTTGTTCTGGACTGTGTCCCCTTGTCCAGGGTCAGGAACAGCTGCTTCCCCTCAGCCATCAGGCTATTAAACACAACAACAAATTGAATATAGGAGTAGGGAAGTCATGTTAAAATTGTACAAGGCATTGGTGAGACCAATTCTGGAGTATGGTGTACAATTTTGGTCGCCTAATTATAGGAAGGATGTCAACAAAATAGAGAGAGTACAGAGGAGATTTACTAGAATGTTGCCTGGGTTCCAGCAACTAAGTTACAGAGAAAGGTTGAACAAGTTAGGTCTTTATTCTTTGGAGCGCAGAAGGTTAAGGGGGGACTTGATTGAGGTCTTTAAAATGATGAAAGGGATAGACAGAGTTGACGTGGATAAGCTTTTCCCATTGAGGGTAGGGAAGATTCAAACAAGAGGGCATGACATGAGAATTAAGGGACAGAAGTTTAGGGGTAACATGAGGGGGAACTTCTTTACTCAGAGAGTGGTGGCTGTGTGGAATGATCTTCCAGCAGAAGTGGTGGAGGCAGGATCGGTTTTAACATTTAAAAGTAAAGTGGATAGTTATATGGACGGGACGGGAACGGAGGGGTATGGTCTGAGTGCAGGTAGATGGGACTAGGGGAAAATAAATGGTCGGCACGGACTGGAAGGGCCGAGAGGGCCTGTTTCCGTGCTGTAATTGTTATATGGTTATATGGTTATATAAAGAATGTTTTCCTCATCTCGGTCCGAATCTGGAATGGGCTGTGTAAACGGATACACTTACAACGTTTAAAAGGCATTGGGAGAGATACATGGCTAGGAAGTGGTTAGTGGGATCTGGGCCAGGAATCTGCAGGCAGATTTACCAGGACGTTGCCGGGACTAGAGGGTGCGAGCTCCAGGGAGAGGTTGAGTAGGCTGGGTCTCTATCCCATGGAGGGCAGGAGGATGAGGGGAGAACTTATAGAGGTGTGCAAAATCACGAGAGGAATAGATCGGGTAGAGATCATGTTGAATGGCGGTGCTGACTCGAAGGGCCGAATGGCCTACGCTTGCTTCTATGTTTCTATCTCCTCGCACCTTGCACATACCTGAGCAGGTACCTGCCTGCCTGCACCTTCAATTTACCATGACAACCTTTAAAAGCTACTAGACTAAGTGGGACCTCTTTGCTCATATATTCGATTCCTCTTGTTATAACTTGCCCATGCTACCGGGCAGCATGGGCAAGTTGGGCCGAAGGGCCTATTTCCACATTGTGTATGACTCTATGACTCTACGACTCTTCGATTCTCAATCTCACACTATGATTCTGTATCTGCCACAATCAGGCAACGATGGTCCAATTCTACACGGCCATCGTAGAGTCTGTCCTCGCCTTCTCCATCACGGTCTGGTTCGGCTCGGCCACCAAGCACCACACCCGGAGGCTGCGGCGAATCGTCCGATCAGCTGAGAAGGTTGTTGGCTCCATTGACGAACTGTACGCTGCGAGGGCCAGGAAGCGAGCGGGCGAGATCATCTCTGACCCCTCTCACCCTGGCCACAAACTCTTTGAATCACTTCCCTCTGGAAGGCGACTCCGGACGGTCAAAGCTGCCACAGCCAGACATAACAACAGTTTTAATCCACGAGTAGTTGCTCTACTCAACAGCCAACAATCTGTAGCCTCCCTTTGATCTGGTATTTTGTTTCATTCACATGTTTAATTCACAGATTACTATCTAAATGGCGTCAAGTTGGGAAAAGGGGATCTGGGGGTCCTTGTTCATCAGTCTATGAAAGTAAGCATGCAGGTACAGCAGGCAGTGAAGAAAGCCAATGGCATGTTGGCCTTTATAACAAGAGGAGTTGAGTACAGGAGCAGAGAGGTCCTTCTGCAGTTGTACAGGGCCCTAGTGAGACCACACCTGGAGTATCGTGTGCAGTTTTGGTCCCTTAATTTGAGGAAGGACGTTCTTGCTATTGAGGGAGTGCAGCATAGGATCACCAGGTTAATTCCCGGGATGGCGGGACTGTCATATGCTGAGAGAATGGAGCGGCTGGGCTTGTACACTCTGGAGTTTAGAAGGATGGGAGGGGATCTTATTGAAACATATAAGATTGTTAAGGGCTTGGACACGCTAGAGGCAGGAAACATGTTCCCGATGTTGGGGGAGTCCAGAACCAGGGGCCACACACAGTTTAAGAATAAGGAGTAAGCCATTTAGAACGGAGATGAGGAAACACTTTTTCTCACAGAGAGTGGTGAGTCTGTGGAATTCTCTGCCTCAGAGGGCGGTGGAGGCCGGTTCTCTGGATGCTTTCAAGAGAGAGCTAGATAGGGCTCTTAAAGATAGCGGAGTCAGGGGATATGGGGAGAAGGCAGGAACGGGGTACTGATTGTGGATGATCAGCCGTGATCACATTGAATGGTGGTGCTGGCTCGAAGGGATGAATGGCCTCCTCCTGCACCTGTTGTCTATTCTATTGTCTATTAATCAATAATGTTTTATTATTAAAGTTTAATGTTTTATGTGTCATTCTGAACTGTCACTGTATGTCATGTTGTCACTTGCGGGCGGAGCACCAAGGCAAATTCCTTGTATAGCTACGTCCTATTGTCCTAAATGTACATCCTATTTTGATTTGTCCTGCCAAGATGTAGCGCCTCACACTTACCAGTTTAATGCTGATAAGTGTGAGGTGCTACATCTTGGCAGGACAAATCAAAATAGGACGTACATGGTAAATGGTAGGGAATTGAGGAATGCAGTTGAACGCAATGATCTAGGAATAACTGTGCATAGTTCCCTGAAGGTGGCATCTCATGTTGATAGGGTGGTAAAGAAAGCTTTTGGTGTGCTGGCCTTTATAAATCAGAGCATTGAGTATAGAAGCTGGGATGTAATGTTAAAATTGTACAAGGCATTGGTGAGACCAATTCTGGAGTATGGTGTACAATTCTGGTCGCCAAATTATAGGAAAGATGTCAACAAAATAGAGAGAGTACAGAGGAGATTTACTAGAATGTTGCCTGGGTTCCAGCAACTAAGTTACAGAGAAAGGTCGAACAAGTTAGGTCTTTATTCTTTGGAGCGCAGAAGGTTAAGGGGGGGCTTGATTGAGGTCTTTAAAATGATGAGAGGGATAGACAGAGTTGACGTGGATAAGCTTTTCCCATTGAGGGTAGGGAAGATTCAAACAAGAGGGCATGACATGAGGATTAAGGGACAGAAGTTTAGGGGTAACATGAGGGGGAACTTCTTTACTCAGAGAGTGGTGGCTGTGTGGAATGATCTTCCTGCAGAAGTGGTGGAGGCAGGATCGATTTCAACACTTAAAAGTTAATGGGATAGGCATATGGACGGGAAAGGCTTTGGTCTGAGTGCAGGTAGATGGGACTAGGTGAGAGTAAGTGGGTTACACAAAAAGCTGGAGAAACTCAGCGGGTGCAGCAGCATCTAAGGAGCGAAGGAGATAGGCGACGTTTCGGGTCGAGACCCTTCTTCAGACTGGGGCCGAGGTGAGAGTAAGTGTTCGGCACGGACTAGAATGGCCGAGATGGCCTGTTTTCGTGCTGTAATTGTTATATGGTTATATGGTTATATGGTTATATGGTATGTGAACATATTTGGCTAATGAACTTATTCATTCAATCATTCACATAGTAGGAAAAGCTAAGAGGCATATGGATCAAATGGTACTGGGTTCCATGGGGCATCTTGGTCGGAGGAGTTGGGCCGAAGGGCCTGTTTCCGTCTGGTGTGACTCCGTGATTCTATGAGGAGACCAGCAACTCTGTCCATGGTCTCTGCTTGTGGCATTTACTCTGGCCTTCCCCCAGAGCAACACATCAGAGATATGGACCATGCCTGGCAACCGAGGACAAGACGCGTGCCATAGACAGTAGACAGTAGGTGCAGGAGTAGGCCATACGGCCCTTCGGGCCCAGCACCGGCATTCAATGTGATCACAGCTGATCATCCACAATCAGTACCCCGTTCCTGCCTTCTCCCCATATCCCCTGACTCCGCTATCTTTTAGAGCCCTATCTAGCTCTCTCTTGAGAGCACCCAGAGAACCTGGGCAACCGTGGCTCTCTCCACCAAGCCACGGTTGCCCAGCCAGATGCAACTAAATTTAAAGTGGCACTTTCTTCCCAATAACCCTCTCTGGCTAAACCCCTCCCTTCACCACCTCCAGTTTAAATTCCAGTTGGAATATTTTGGAGGCCCAAGTAACCAAGAACCAAGAAGAACAGGCCTCCACCGCCCTCTGAGGCAGAGAATTCCACAGACTCACCACTCTCTGTGTGAAAAAGTGTTTCCTCGTCTCCGTTCTAAATGGCTTACCCCTTATTCTTAAACTGTGTGTGGCCCCTGGTTCTGGACTCCCCCAACATCGGGAACATGTTTCCTGCCTTTAGCGTGTCCAAACCCTTAATAATCTTATATGTTTCAATGAGATCCCCACTCATCCTTCTAAACTCCAGAGTGTACAAGCCCAGCCGCTCCATTCTCTCAGCATATGACAGTCCCGCCATCCCGGGAATTAACCTGGTGAACCTACGCTGCACTCACTCAATAGCAAGAATGTCCTTCCTCAAATTAGGAGACCAAAACTGTACACAATACTCCAGGTGTGGTCTCACTAGGGCCCTGTACAACTGCAGAAGGACCTCTTTGCTCCTGTACTCAACTCCTCTTGTTATGAAGGCCAACAGGGCCAAAACTGTACACAATACTCCAGGTGTGGTCTCACTAGGGCTCTGTACAACTGCAGAAGGACCTCTTTGCTCCTGTACTCAACTCCTCTTGTTATGAAGGCCAACAGGCCAAAACTGACTGCAATACTCCAGGTGTGGTCTCACTAGGGCCCTGTACAACTGCAGAAGGACCTCTTTGCTCCTGTACTCAACTCCTCTTGTTATGAAGGCCAACATGCCATTGGCTTTCTTCACTGCCTGCTGTACCTGCATGCTTACTTTCATAGACTGATGTACAAATACTCCCGTTGTACTTCCCCTTTTCCCAACTTGACGCCATTTAGATAGTGTACAAGCCATTCATAGTTGGTGTTCTTTATCTTGTAAACACCTTCCGTATCAGCTAGTTAGGCCCCACCATAATAAAAAATAAATTAACTATCCACTCATAACTTTCTTTACTTATGCTGGAGGTGTTACATCTAGTCCCAGACAAAATGCTGGAGTAACTCAGCGGGACGGGCAGCATCTCTGGAGAGAAGGAATGGGCGACGTTTCGGGTCGAGACCCTCCTTCAGACTTACATTTATTCCTTTCAGCTCTTAGTTTAATTTAGTTTACTTCAATTTAGCTTTGTTTAGCTTGGAGATACAGCTCGGAAACAGGCCATTCAACAGTCCATGGGAAAAGGGGAAGTACAACGGGATCTGGGGGTCCTTGTACATCAGTCTAGGAAAGTAAGCATGCAGGTACAGCAGGCAGTGAAGAAAGCCAATGGCACGTTGGCCTTCATAACAAGAGGAGTCGAGTATAGGAGCAAAGAGGTCCTTCTGCAGTTGTACAGAGCCCTGGTGAGACCACACCTGGAGTCAGGCACGTGCCGTCAGGGTAGGCAAGGTAGGCACTGCCTACCCTGACTGAAATTATGAAATGGCAATTATTTAATATAAATAGGAAAGGCATGGGAGAATTATGCCTGTCTAAGAGATCGATCTCTAAGGTAGGCATAATTCTCCGTGCCTTTCACCCGCAGCGCTTGTAGCACGGGAAGCTCTGTGCAGCCCCCGTGCCGTCAGCGCTGCCTGAAGCCGTCAGTTTCAGTGGAAGCTGAAGGCAGCAGAAATCCTGCCTTTGCAGCACTGCGCATGTGCATCATCTTTCTGCGCCTGCGCATCGCGAGTTTCTTGGCGGGATGTTCAAATATGGATTGCCATTATTTTAATAGTATCTTAGCAAACAAAGAGTGAAGAATGGACTTAATGTACCAATAATGTGGTAAGTGCATTTCTTTGTGCTTTATGTTTTTAAATACTGTAGTTCCCGGGGTGGGGGGAGAGCTCCGTTCACAGTGTTTGGGCAATCTGGCGTTGTGAAGGAGGGGGATTGGGGTCAGTAACCCACTTGCCACTCTCCGGTCTGAGTGCAGGTGAGATGGGACTGGGTGAGAGTAAGTGTTCGGCACGGACTAAAAGGGCCGAGATGGCCTGTTCCCGTGCTGTATTGCCATATGGTTTTATTGTGGCCGGGGAGTGGATCAGCTCGGGTGGCTGCCGCAGCACTCCGGGCACGGACAGCAGAACTGGCCGCCACTTCCGCGGAAGGAAGCAGCTCGGGTGACTGCGAGTGGCCGCCGGGACCCTGCCACTTGCTGGTCCCCACTCACCTCTGGCAGTGCTCTCCGTCTGAACATCTCTCACCTGCCGCTCGCCGGCCGGTTTCCCACAAATCTTTAAATTCCGACAGCGCATTCACGGGTCCAGTCGAGGTTACTTGGCCGTGGGAATTTAAGGATTTGTCGGACGCGGTTGACATGAGGGCGAACGGCAGGTGAGAGATTTTCAGACGAAGAGCACTGCCAGAGGTGATCAGAAGGCGCTGGTGTTGGGTCCCGGCGGCCGCTCGCACCCGAGCTGCTTCTATCCCCGGAAGTGGCGGCCAGTTCTGCCCGGAGCGCTGCGGCAGCGGTGAGTGAGTTTGATATGATCTCTGTCCCCCTCCTTCTCAAAACTTCTGCATTCAAGCATGTTTAACCGCTGCCGCAGGCTCCCCACACGCTGTGAAAGGAACTCCCCCTCCAATTGGACCCTTGAATTAGTATTGTCATTCCATAAGATGACAACTGATTCAACGTCCCGGTGTGCTCCCGTTTTTCCCACCATCTCTCCACCTGCCTGCATCCTCCGTCCCCCACCCATTCAGTAATTAAAAAATGAAGGAGATTTAGAACCCTTGGGAAAATTGAATTGTTACTTATTTTTTATTTTTTACGAAGAGAACAATCTGCGCATGCGCGGTTTTAAGATTTTTTTTATTGGGAATGCCGGCTGACTGCCTACCCTGAGTAATTACTCACGGCACGTGCCTGCCTGTAGTATTGTGTGCAGTTTTGGCCTGTTGGCCTTCATAACAAGAGGGGTCGAATATAGGAGCAAAGAGGTCCTTCTGCAGTTGTACAGGGCCCCAGTGAGACCACACCTGGAGTATTGTGTACAGTTTTGGTCCTCTAATTTGAGGAAGGACATTCTTGCTATTGAGGGAGTGCAGCGTAGGTTTACAAGGTTAATTCCCGGGATGATGGGACTGTCATATGCTGAGAGAATGGAGCGCCTGGGCTTGTACACTCTGGAGTTTAGAAGGATGAGAGGGGATCTTATTGAAACATAAGATTGTTAAGGGCTTGGACACGCTAGAGGCAGGAAACATGTTCCCGATGTTGGGGGAGTCCAGAACCAGGGGCCACAATTTAAGAATAAGGAGTAAGCCATTTAGAACGGAGACGAGGAAACACTTCGGTACCACCAAGCGGAGGCTGGGCGATCGTTTCGCCGAACACCTCCGCTCGGTCCGCAATAACCAACCCGACCTCCCGGTGGCTCAGCACTTCAACTCCCCCTCCCATTCCGTATCCGTATCCGACCTCTCGGTCCTGGGCCTCCTCCACGGCCAGAGTGAGCAACACCGCAAGTTGGAGGAACAGCACCTCATATTCCGCTTGGGGAGTCTGCATCCTCTGGGCTTGAACATCGAATTCTCTCAATTCTGTTAACCCTGGCTGCCCCCTCCCCCTCCCACCTCTCCCCTCAGCCCTCGGGCTCCTCCTCCTCTGTTTCCTTTCTTCCCCCCCCCCCCCCCCCCCCCCCCCCCCCCCATCAGTCTGAAGAAGGGTTTCGGCCCGAAACGTTGCCCATCTCCTTCGCTCCATAGATGCTGCTGCACCCGCTGAGTTGCTCCAGCATGTTGTGTGTTCCTTATAAGACAAGTAGCCTTATTGAAATGTCTTTAATATCCCCAGGAGAATTTTCTTGCTTAAGCCACTCATTTTTTACATGGTAAACGGTAGGGAATTGAAGCATACAGTTGAACAGAGGGATCTGGGAATAACCGTGCATAGTTCCTTGAAGGTGGAATCTCATATAGATAGGGTGGTAAAGAAAGCTTTTGGTATGCTAGCCTTTATAAATCAGAGCATTGAGTATAGAAGCTGGGATGTAATGTTAAAATTGTACAAGGCGTTGGTGAGACCAAATCTGGAGTATGGTGTACAATTTTGGTCGCCCAATTATAGGAAGGATGTCAACAAAATAGAGAGGGTACAGAGGAGATTTACTAGAATGTTGCCTGGGTTTCAACAGCTAAGTTACAGAGATAGGTTGAACAAGTTAGGTCTTTATTCTCTGGAGCGCAGAAGGTTAAGGGGGGACTTGATAGAGGTCTTTAAAATGATGAAAGGGATAGAAACATAGAAACATAGAAACATAGACAATAGGTGCAGGAGTAGGCCATTCGGCCCTTCGAGCCTGCACCGCCATTCAATGTGATCATGGCTGGTCATCCAACTCAGTATCCCGTACCTGCCTTCTCTCCATACCCCCTGATCCCTTTAGCCACAAGTGCCACATCTAACGCCCTCTTAAATATAGCCAATGAACTGGCCTCAACTACCTTCTGTGGCAGAGAATTCCAGAGACCCACCACTCTCTGTGTAAAGAATGTTTTCCTCATTTCGGTCCTAAAGGAATTCCCCCTTATCCTTAGACTGTGACCCCTTGTTCTGGACCCCCAACATCGGGAACAATCTTCCAGCATCTAGCTTGTCCAACCCCTTAAGATAGACAGAGTTGATGTGGACAAGCTTTTCCCTTTGAGAATAGGGAAGATTCAAACAAGAGGACATGACTTTAGAATTAAGGGACAGAGGTTTAGGGGTAACATGAGGGGGAACTTCTTTACTCAGAGAGTGGTAGCGGTGTGGAATGAGCTTCCAGTGGAAGTGGTGGCGGCAGGATCGTTGGTATCATTTAAAAATAAATTGGATAGGCATATGGATGAGAAGGGTATGGAGGGTTATGGTATGAGTGCAGGCAGGTGGGACTAAGGGAAAAAAGTTGTTCGGCACGGACTTGAAGGGCCGAGATGGCCTGTTTCCGTGCTGTAATTGTTATATGGTTATATGGTTAAAGTAAATGAGAACACATGCAGACATTTTAAAATCACATTTTAATAATATTCTAGATTTAATTTCAACTAGTACAAGCGGATAGGTGTACCATGACACCAAACGAGAAACGAATCAGTCATTACATGATTTAACATAAGAACTGCTAAGTTCCAAACTACCAGTGGCTGGGTCGTGATGTGAAGCGTTTATGGCCGTGGGTCTGAGGGTCTTCGGACGTTTTCATCAATTGCGTGCCTCTGCGGACAGTCTAAAGCTCGTCTCAGAGGGATTGTATCCGCCATTCAACATAGGTAGACACAGAGTGCTGGAGTAACTCAGCGGGTCAAGCAGCATCTGTGTGGAGAACATGGATAGGTGACGTTTCACCGAGTGCTGGAGTAACTCAGCGGGTCAGGCAGCATCTGTGTGGAGAACATGGATAGGTGACGTTTCACCGAGTGCTGGAGTAACTCAGCGGGTCAGGCAGCATCTGTGGAGAACGTGGATAGGTGACGTTTCACAGAGTGCTGGAGTAACTCAGCGGGTCAGGCAGCATCTGGGGAGAACATGGATAGGTGACGTTTCACAGAGTGCTGGAGTAACTCAGCGGGTCAGGCAGCATCTGTGGGGAACATGGATAGGTGACGTTTCACAGAGTGCTGGAGTAACTCAGCGGGTCAGGCAGCATCTGTGGAGAACATGGATAGGTGACGTTTCACAGAGTGCTGGAGTAACTCAGCGGGTCAGGCAGCATCTGTGGAGAACGTGGATAGGTGACGTTTCACAGAGTGCTGGAGTAACTCAGCGGGTCAGGCAGCATCTGTGGAGACCGTGGATAGGTGACGTTTCACAGAGTGCTGGAGTAACTCAGCGGGTCAGGCAGCATCTGTGGAGAACATGGATAGGTGACGTTTCACAGAGTGCTGGAGTAACTCAGCGGGTCAGGCAGCATCTGTGGAGAACGTGGATAGGTGACGTTTCACAGAGTGCTGGAGTAACTCAGCGGGTCGGGCAGCATCTGTGGAGACCGTGGATAGGTGACGTTTCACAGAGTGCTGGAGTAACTCAGCGGGTCAGGCAGCATCTGTGGAGAACGTGGATAGGTGACGTTTCACAGAGTGCTGGAGTAACTCAGCGGGTCAGGCAGCATCTGTGGAGAACGTGGATAGGTGACGTTTCACAGAGTGCTGGAGTAACTCAGCGGGTCAGGCAGCATCTGTGGAGAACGTGGATAGGTGACGTTTCACAGAGTGCTGGAGTAACTCAGCGGGTCAGGTAGCATCTGTGGAGAGATTCGTTTTGGGTCGAGGCCCTTCTTCAGACTGAGAGTCGGGGAGATGGGGAAACAAGGGATATAGACGGTGATGTGGAGAGGTACAGGACAAATGAATGAACGATATGCAAAACAAGTAACGCTGATAAAGGGAAACACGCCATGGTTCGCTGTTTGCTAGTTGAGAACGAGAAGACAATGGCACTCAACAAGACGACTTTGAAGCTGGTGCGGCTTGGGTGCGGGAGGAATTGAGACAGAGAGAGAGAGGATGCAGGGCTGACTTGAAGTTAGAGCAATCAATATTCATATCGCTGGGTTGTAGCATTATCCAGAGATACTGCCTGTCCCGCTGAGTTACTCCAGCTGTTTTGTGTCTATCTTCGGTTCAAACCAGCATTGGCAGATCCTTCCTACACATTAGACAATAGACAATGGACAACAGGTGCAGGAGGAGGCCAATCGCCCATCGAGCCAGCACAGCCATTCAATGTGATCACGGCTCATCATCCCCAATCAGTACCCCGTTCCTGCCTTCTCCCCATATCCCCTGACTCCGCTATCTTTAAGAGCCCTATCCAGCTCTCTCTTGAAAGTATCCAGAGAACCGGCCTCCACCGCCCTCTGAGGCAGAGAATTCCACAGACTCACAACTCTCTGTGAGAAAAAGTGTTTCCTCGTCTCCGTTCTAAATGGCCGACCCCTTATTCTTAAACTGTGTGTGTGTGGCCCCTGGTTCTGGACTCCCCCAACATCGGGAACATGTTTCCTGCCTCTAGCGTGTCCAAGCCCTTAACAATCTTATATGTTTCAATGAGATTCCCTCTCATCCTTCTAAACTCCAGAGTGTACAAGCCCAGCCGCTCCATTCTCTCAGCATATGACAGTCCCATCATCCCGGGAATTAACCTTGTAAACCTACGCTGCACTCCCTCAATAGCAAGAATGTCCTTCCTCAAATTAGAGGACCAAAACTGCACATAATACTCCAGGTGTGGTCTCACTAGGGCCCTGTACAACTGCAGAAGGACCTCTTTGCTCCTATACTCAACTCCTCTTGTTATGTAGGCCAAGAGGCCAAAACTGCACACAATACTCCAGGTGTGGTCTCACTAGGGCCCTGTACAACTGCAGAAGGACCTCTTTGCTCCTATACTCAACTCTTCTTGTTATGAAGGCCAAGAGGCCAAAACTGCACACAATACTCCAGGTGTGGTCTCACTAGGGCCCTGTACAATTGCCATTTAGACATTTCAACGGATGAAATTCCACCCTCGCTCAGTGAGTGAATCCCTATTTTATTGCACCCCCCGCCCATATTTAGGGCTAGTTTGTCTGTTGCAGTTTCTGCTCTTGTTTGGCGCTGGAACTCTTTGGGGACTTAGAAACATAGAAACATAGACAATAGGTGCAGGAGTAGGCCATTTGGCCCTTCGAGCCTGCACCGCCATTCAATGTGATCACGGCTGATCATCCAACTCAGTATCCCGTACCTGCCTTCTCTCCATACCCCCTGATCCCTTTAGCCACAAGGGCCACATCTAACTCCCTCTTAAATATAACCAATGAACTGGCCTCAACTACCTTCTGTGGCAGAGAATTCCACAGATTCACCACTCTCTGTGTGAAAAATGTTTTTCTCATCTCAGTCCTAAAAGACTTCCCCCTTATCCTTAAACTGTGATCCCTTGTTCTGGACCTCCCCAACATCGGGAACAATCTTCCAGCATCTAGCTTGTCCAACCCCTTAAGAATTTTGTACGTTTCTATAAGATCCCCCCTCAATCTTCTAAATTCCAGCGAGTACAAGCCGAGTCTATCCAGTCTTTCTTCATATGGAAGTCCTGCCATCCCAGGAATCAGTCTGGTGAACCTTCTCTGTACTCCCTCTATGGCAAGAATGTCTTTCCTCAGATTAGGAGACCAAATTAGGTGCCTCAGACTAGGAGACTTGTACCTAAGGGGAGGTGCTTTGGCCCGTCTTGTTTCTGCTTGGCCGGGAGGGACGGCAGCTCCAGTTACCGATCTGCTCCTGAGACAGGCCACTCGGCCCGTCGTGCCCGTGCCACTCAAGAGAGAGAGCCGCTCAGCCTCTCGACTCGCGGACCGCACGTAGGCCTTGAAAATGATCATTCTGGCCAACACTTTAGTTTCAGTTTATTGTAGCAAATGCAATGACAGTTTTCGTAGCGTGCTACCCAGTCAGTGGAAAGACTGTACGTGAGAGGGGGAGAGAGGGGGAGAGAGAGAGAGAGAGAGAGAGAGCCCCGAACTCCAATCTCTCTCTCTGGGGTAATAGCTGCGTCTGGTCACAAATGCACCCCCCCCCCCCCCCCCCCCCCCCCCCCCCCCGTCACCCTGTTTGTTTGGTCTCTGTCTCACCATTAGTTTCACACTCTCCGGGTGGGGGGTTGGAGGAGGGCGATGGGGGTTTGGGGGTGGGGGTGGGAGGGCGATGGGGGAAGGGGATGGGGGGTGGGGGAATGGGGGTTGGGGGAATGGAGGGAGGGGGATGGGGGTAGGGGTGGGATTGAGGGGGGGTGGGGGTTAGGGGGTGGGGTGTAGGGGTGGGATTGAGGGGGGGTGGGGGTTAGGGGGTGGGGGGTAGGGGTGGGATTGAGGGGGGGAAGGGGATAGGGGGTGGGGGGTGGGGGGTGCGGGATAGGGGTGGGGTTGAGGGGGGGGAAGGGGTTCGGGGGTGGGGGAGGCTGGTTGGGGGGAATGGGGGGAGGGGGATGGGGGGTAGGGGTGGGATTGAGGGGGGGGAGGGGATAGGGGTGGGGGATTGGGGGTTGGGGGGAATGGGGGGTGGGGGTGGGTGGTAGGGGTGGGATTGAGGGAGGGGGAAGGGGATAGGGGTGGGGGGAGGCTGGTTGGGGGGAATGGAGTTAGGGGGTGGGGGGTAGGGGTGGGATTGAGGGAGGGGGAAAGGGATAGGGGTGGGGGGAGGCTGGTTGGGGGGAATGGGGTGAGGGGAGGGGGGTGGGGGTAGTGGTGGGATTGAAGGGGGGAATGGGGTTAGGGGGTGGGGGGAGGTGGGTTGGGGGGAATGGGGGAGGAGGATGGGGTAGGGGTGGGATTGAGGGAGGGGGGCTGGTGGGTGAGGGTGGGGGAATGGGGGTTGGGGGGAATGGGGGTAGGGGTGGGATTGAGGGAGGGGGAAGGGGATGGGAGGTGGGGGGAGGCTGGTTGGGGGGAATGGGGTGAGGGGGATGGGCGGTAGGGGTGGGATTGAGAGGGGGAAGGGGATAGGGGTGGGGGGAGGCTGGTTGGGGGGAATGGGGGGAGGGGATAGGGGGTGTGGGGAGGTGGGTTGGGGGGAATGGGGGTTAGGGGATGGGGGTAGGGGTGGGATTGAGGGGGGGAGGGGATAGGGGGTGTGGGGAGGCTGGTTGGGGGGAATGGGGGGTGGGGGTGGGATTGAGAGGGGGAAGGGGATAGGGGTGGGGGGAGGCTGGTTGGGGGGAATGGGGGGAGGGGATAGGGGGTGTGGGGAGGTGGGTTGGGGGGAATGGGGGTTAGGGGATGGGGGTAGGGGTGGGATTGAGGGGGGGAGGGGATAGGGGGTGTTGGGAGGCTGGTTGGGGGGAATGGGGGAATGGGGGGAGGTGGATGGGCGGTAGGGGTGGGATTGAGAGGGGGAAGGGGATGGGGGGTGGGGGGTAGGGGTGGGACTGAGGGGGGAGGGGGTAGGGGGTGGGGGAAGGCAGGTTGGGGGAATGGGGGTTAGGGTGTGGGGGGTAGGGGTGGGATTGAGGGGGGGAGGGGATAGGGGGTGTGGGGAGGTGGGTTGGGGGGAATGGGGGGTGGGGGTGGGATTGAGGGAGGGGGGAAGGGGAAGGGGATGGGGGGGGCACCAAATAAGTACAATTCTACACACGTTTGAAGCCTGGGCAAGATAGGCGGAGCCACCCGTCGACAGACAAGAGGCAGATGGAGTTGAGGGAACCCAACCCCTGGAGAGCCAGGCGAGGGGCTAGCAGGGGGCGAGCAAGGGGGATGGGTGGACCAGCGGGGGTGGGGGACCATATATGAGGCCCCTGGGTGGATTAGCAGGAAGCAGCGGTGTAAGCAGTGAAGATGAGAGCAGCAGCAGCAGCATCTTGGCCGACGGGTGGTTAATGGTTCTTGAACTGAACGATGATGAGGGGTTCGGAATTCTTCCTGTCCTCGTTGTTGCCGGGGCTGAAGTAGGGGAAGACCTTGCCGGTGAAACTGTCAATGAAAGTAAAGAGGGTGGCCATGTTGCTGGCGTTATAGAACGACAGCTGCCCGCCCTCGTAGTCCAAGTACATGCCGACCTTCCTGGGCTTGGAGTTGACGGAGATGCGGGTTGGCGAGGCGGTGGTGATCCAGTACTCGCTGCCATTCTTGAGCGTGAGCACCCAAAAGCCCGTGTCCTGCGCCGACCGGGAGCCCCGCTTGCGCACCACGTCCTTCACCAGCCCCAGGTCCCACGCCGTCTTGTTGCCCACGTTCACCTCCCAGTAGTGGCGGCCCGACGAGAAGCCCATGGCGCCCAGCACGCTGATCTCACGGTCGTTGCTGGCCTCCGGCGACTCCGAACGTGCCTTCTCGCCCAGTTTCACGCTGGTGCGGTCTTCCGACAGGATTAGCAACGGGTGGGCGGTACTCGGGTCCATGGTGAGAGAGGCGGGAGCTGAAGGAGGAGGGGGGGAGGAGGGGGTGGTTGGGGGGGGGGGGCAGACACAAAAACAGCTCATCAGAGAACCGGAGCCAGCGACGGTGGCGGCACGACTAACCGAGTCCCAGCTCACTGGAGCGCTGAAATCACGCTGGTACACCGAGTTCACACTGGTACACCACCTGGTACACCACCTGGAACATCACCTGCACACCACCTGGTACACCACCTGGTACATCACCTGGAACATCACCTGGAACATCACCTGTACATCACCTGGTACACCACCTGGTACACCACCTGTACACCACCTGGTACACCACCTGTACACCACCTGGTACACCACCTGTACACCACCTGTACACCACCTGGTACATCACCTGTACACCACCTGGTACACCACCTGTACATCACCTGGTACACCACCTGTACATCACCTGTACACCACCTGTACACCACCTGTACATCACCTGTACACCACCTGGTACATCACCTGGAACATCACCTGTACACCACCTGGTACACCACCTGGAACACCAACTGTACATCACCTGGTACATCACCTGCTACATCACCTGTACACCACCTGTACATCACCTGTACACCACCTGGTACACCACCTGGAACACCAACTGTACATCACCTGGTACATCACCTGCTACATCACCTGTACACCACCTGTACATCACCTGTACACCACCTGTACACCACCTGGTACATCACCTGGTACATCACCTGGAACATCACCTGTACACCACCTGGAACACCAACTGTACACCACCTGGAACACCACCTGTACACCACCTGGTACACCACCTGGTACACCACCTGTACACCACCTGGTACACCACCTGTACACCACCTGTACACCACCTGGTACACCACCTGTACACCACCTGTACACCACCTGTACATCACCTGGTACATCACCTGGAACATCACCTGTACACCACCTGGTACACCACCTGTACACCACCTGGTACATGACCTGGAACATCACCTGGTACACCACCTGGTACACCACCTGTACACCTCCTGTACATCACCTGTACATCACCTGTACACCACCTGATACACCACCTGTACACCACCTGGTACACCACCTGTACACCACCTGTACATCACCTGGTACATCACCTGGTACATCACCTGGTACATCACCTGGTACACCACCTGTACATCACCTGTACACCACCTGTACACCACCTGTACATCACCTGGTACATCACCTGTACACCACCTGGTAATCATATAACCATATAACAACCATATAACAATTACAGCACGGACACAGGCCCTCTCGGCCCTTCCAGTTCGTGCCGAACACTTACTCTCACCTAGTCCCATCTACCTGCACTCAGACCATACCCCTCCATTCCCTTCCCGTCCATATACCTATCCAATTTATTTTTAAACAATCAAATCGAATCTGCCTCCACCACTTCCACTGGAAGCTCATTCCACACAGCCACCACTCTCTGAGCTACCACTCCCCTCATGTTACCCCTAAACTTCTGTCCCTTAATTCTCAAATCATGTCCTCTTGTTTGAATCTTCCCTACCCTCAATGGGAAAAGCTTATCCATGTCAACTCTGTCTATCCCTTTCATCATTTTAAAGACCTCAATCAAGTCCCCCCTTAACCTTCTGCATTCCAACGAAATCACCAAGTTGGTACACCTAGTGTACACCAGTTGGTTCACAACTGGTACACCAATGTACACCAACTGGTACACCAATGTACACCAACTGGTACACCAACTGGTACACCAACTGGTACACCAACAGCTGCACCAACTGTACACCAACTGGTACACCAATGGCTACACCAACTGGTACACCAACTGCTACACCACCTAGTACACCAACGGGTACACCACCTGGTACACCAACTGGTACACCAACTGGTACACCAACTGGTACACCAACTGGTACACCAACTGCTACACCACCTAGTACACCAACGGGTACACCACCTGGTACACCAACTGGTACACCAACTGGTACACCAACTGGTACACCAACTGTACACCAACTGTACACCACCTGGTACACCAACTGGTACACCAACTCTACACCAACGGGTACACCAATTGTACACCAACTGCTACACCAACTGGTACACCAACTGGTACACCAACTGTACACCAACTGGTACACCAACTGTACACCAACGGGTACACCAACTGCTACACCAACGGGTACACCAACTGTACACCAACTGGTACACCACCTGGTACACCAACTGCTACACCAACTGGTACACCAACTGGTACACCAACTGTACACCAACTGGTACACCAACTGTACACCAACGGGTACACCAACTGCTACACCAACGGGTACACCACCTGGTACACCAACTGGTACACCAACTGGTACACCAACTGGTACACCAACTGTACACCAACTGGTACACCAACTGTACACCAACTGGTACACCAATTGTACACCAACTGCTACACCAACTGGTACACCAACTGGTACACCAACTGTACACCAACTGGTACACCAGCTGGTACACCAACTGTACACCAACGGGTACACCAACTGCTACACCAACGGGTACACCAACTGTACACCAACTGGTACACCACCTGGTACACCAACTGCTACACCAACTGTACACCAACGGGTACACCAACTGTACACCAACTGGTACACCAACTGGTACACCAACTGTACACCACCTGTACACCAACTGGTACACCAACTGGTACACCAACTGTACACCACCTGTACACCAACTGGTACACCAACTGGTACACCAACTGGTACACCAACTGGTACACCAACTGGTACACCAACTGTACACCAACTGGTACACCAACTGTACACCAACTGCTACACCAACTGGTACACCAACGGGTACACCAACGGGTACACCAACTGCTACACCAACTCTACACCAACTGGTACACCAACTGGTACACCAACTGGTACACCAACTGGTACACCAACTCTACACCAACTGGTACACCAACTGTACACCAACTGCTACACCAACTCTACACCAACTGGTACACCAACTGTACACCAACTGCTACACCAACTGGTACACCAACGGGTACACCAACGGATACACCAACTGCTACACCAACTCTACACCAACTGGTACACCAACAGTACACCAACTGGTACACCAACTGGTACACCAACTGTACACCAACTGGTACACCAACTGGTACACCAACTGGTACACCAACTGGTACACCAACCTCTATACACCTGGAGTATTGCGTACAGTTTTGGTCTCCTGATCTGAGGAAAGACATTCTTGCCATAGAGGGAGTACAGAGAAGGTTCACCAGACTGATTCCTGGGATGGCAGGACTTCCATATGAAGAAAGACTGGATAGACCTGGCTTGTACGCACTAGAATTTAGGAGATTGAGGGGGGATCTTATAGAAACATACAAAATTCTTAAGGGGTTGGACAGGCTAGATGCAGGAAGATTGTTCCAGATGTTGGGGAGGTCCAGGACAAGGGGTCACAGCTTAAGGATAAGGGGGAAATCTTTAAGGACCGAGATGAGATTTTTTTTTTTCACACACAGAGTGGTGAGTCTGTGGAATTCTCTGCCACAGAAAGTAGTTGAGGCCAGTTCATTGGCTATATTTAAGAGGGAGTTAGATGTGGCCCTTGTGGCTAAAGGGATCAGGGGGTATGGAGAGAAGGCAGGAACGGGATACTGAGTTGGATGATCAGCCGTGATCACATTGAATGGCGGTGCTGGCTCGAGGGGCCGAATGGCCTCTACTCCTGCAACTATTGTCTATGTTTCTACGTTTACAGCAACTGGTACACCAAGTGTACACCAACTGGTACACGACCAATACCAACATCATTGCTATCGTGAACGTATTATGGCCTTCAGCTTAAATGTGGCCTTAAATGTTTGACTGTAACATTCCGGCATCCATCCGCACGCCACCTCTTTACATAGAACAGTGGCCTGTCAAATCTCTCTCTCTCCAGCTAATACCTCCCTAATCTAGGCTACCATTCTTGTAAACAGCATCGGCACCCTATTCCAAAGCCTCCGTGACCTCCCTCCAATAGGGCGACCAGATCTGCGGGACAAATTCCTAAAATACAGTCTGATCCAATACATATAAACTGCATTATTCACTTCCTGCCTCTGTTCACTTCCTGTCTCTATTCATAGGAACATAGAAACATAGACAACAGGTGCAGGAGGAGGCCATTCAGCCCTTCCAGCCAGCACCGGCATTCAATGTGATCACGGCTGATCATCCCCAATCAGTACCCCGTTCCTGTCTTCTCCCCATTTCCCCTGACTCCACTATCTTTACGAGCCCCATCTAGCTCTCTCTTGAAAGCATCCAGAGAACCGGCCTCCACCGCCCTCTGAGGCAGAGAATTCCACAGACTCACCACTCTCTGTGAGAAAAAGTGTTTCCTCGTCTCCGTTCTCAATGGCTTACCCCTTATTCTTAAACTGTGTGTGGCCCCTGGTTCTGGACTCCCCCAACATCTGGAACATGTTTCCTGCCTCTAGTGTGTCCAAACCCTTAACAATCTAATATGTTTCATAGAAACATAGAAACATAGAAATTAGGTGCAGGAGTAGAGGCCATTCGGCCCTTCGAGCCTGCACCGCCATTCAATATGATCATGGCTGATCATCCAACTCAGTATCCCGTATTCAATAAGATCCCCTCTCATCCTTCTAAACTCCAGAGTGTACAAACCCAGCCGCTCCATTCTCTCAGCATATGACAGTCCCGCCATCCCGGGAATTAACCTGGTGAACCTACACTGGGTTCCCTCAATAGAAAGAATGTCCTTCCTCAAATTAGGGGACCAAAACTGCACACAATACTCCAGGTGTGGTCTCACTAGGGCCCTGTACAACTGCAGAAGGACCTCTTTGCTCCTGTACTCAACTCCTCTTGTTATGAAGGCCAACAGGGCCAAAACTGCACGCAATACTCCAGGTGTGGTCTCACTAGGGCCCTGTACAACTGCAGAAGGACCTCTTTGCTCCTGTACTCAACTCCTCTTGTTATGAAGGCCAACAGGGTCAAAACTGCACACAATACTCCAGGTGTGGTCTCACTAGGGCCCTGTACAACATTCGGGTCAAGACCTAAGGGTCACCTATTTCCTTCGCTCCATAGATGCTGCCTCACCCGCTGAGTTTCTCCGGCATTTTTGTCGACCTTCATTGGTCTGATGATTGACTCCCTGTCTCTATTCAGCTCCTGTCTTTATTCACTTCCTGTCTCTTTAGATTCCTCAGCCCCGACCTGTGATAGCGAGCAGACCACACGCCATCTTTGCCTCTCTATCTACTTGTGTCGCTATTTTCAGGAACGTTATGGACTTGGACCGCAAGATCCCTCTGTAGAGTCTAGGACCAGAGGGCACAGCCTCAGAATAAGAGGACGTACACTAGAAAGGAGACGAGGAGGAATTTACTTGAGTGAAAGGTGGTGAATCTGTAGAGTTCGTTGCCACAGGAGCCAACGAGTCAATGGATATTTTTTAAGGCAGAGATTGACAGATTCATGATCAGTGCGGGTGTCAGGGGTTATGTGGAGAAGGCAGGAGAATGGGGTTGAGAGGGAGAGATAAATTCTTGCTATTGAGGGAGCCCAGCGTAGGTTCACCAGGTTAATTCCCCAGGATGGCGGGACTGTCATACGCTGAGAGAATGGAGCGGCTGGGCTTGTACACTCTGGAGTTTAGAAGGATGAGAGGGGAGCTCTTTGAAACATATAAGATTATTAAGGGTTTGGACACGCTAGAGGCAGGAAACATGTTCCCGATGTTGGGGGAGTCCAGAACTCGGTGTTCAATAAATGAAATAGAAGGATGAGAGGGGATCTCATTGGAACATATAAGAGTACTAAGGGCTTGGACACGCGAGAGGCAAGAAACATGTTCCCGATGTTGGGGGAGTCCAGAACCAGGGGCCACACACAGTTTAAGAATAAGGAGTAAGCCACTGTTTAAGAGGTGCTGGCTCAAAGGGCCAAATGGCCTCCTCCTGCACCTATTTTCTATGTGAGAATAACGGGTCGGCCATTTAGAACGGAGACGAGGAAACACTTTTTCCCACAGAGAGTGGTGAGTCTGTGGAATTCTCTGCCTCAGAGGGCGGCGGAGGCCGGTTCTCTGGATACTTTCAAGAGAGAGCTAGATAGGGCTCTTAAAGATAGCGGAGTCAGGGGATATGGGGAGAAGGCAGGAACGAGGTACTGATTGGGAATGATCAGCCATGATCACATTGAATGGCGGTGCAGGCTCGAAGGGCCAAATGGCCTACTCCTGCACCTGTTGTCTATTGTCTATTGATAGATCATAGAAACATAGAAACATAGCAAATAGGTGCAGGAGTAGGCCATTCGGCCCTTCGAACCTGCACCGCCATTCAATATGATCATGGCTGATCATCCAACTCAGTATCCCGTACCTGCCTTCTCTCCATACCCCCTGATCCCTTTAGCCACAAGGGCCACATCTAACGCCCTCTTAAATATAGCCAATGAGCTGGCCTCAACTACCTTCTGTGGCAGAGAATTCCAGAGAATTCCAGAGATCAGCCGCGATTGAATAGCGGAGTAGACTCGATGGGCCGAATGGACTAATTCTGCCCCTAGAATTTATGTACATTAATTCTCCGATCAGATCAGTCCTATTTCCTCCCTAAATTCTGATGTCATTTGGCGGTCTTCTGACCATCTGCTCCCGCGACTTTTCCTTATACTCTAGCCTTCTCTCGCCCGTCTCTCATCTTGCGTAGCATTTCAGATGCTCCGCCTTGTCCCCACACACACACACACACACACACACACACACACACACACACACACACACACACACACACACACAACCGCCCCGCGTCTAATTCCCTGGCAAAAAACAAAAGGACAAAAGATTTGGGTGGGCCGTCAAAAAAAAAGGCATTTTATTTTCTCCACTGACATTGTACAAGACGATTCGCACTTTTGGGGGGGGGGAGGGCTGGTGTGGTGACTGCAGTAAGAGCTCCTTGTTCTACAGTGCCTGGTCCACTTACCGAATAAATCTTGCATGCTGGTTCTTTAAAATCCTGTATTAAGTCAAGCATACAAATTTGAAAACGTCACGCAATTTGGATGCATTTATGGGACATGGGCATCACTGGCCATGCCAGCCTTCATTGCCCAACTCCTAAAGCCCTTGAGAATCTAGCTCTGAGCCACCTTGATGGACTCTCCTGAGAAGGCCTGTCCACAGTTTGAGAATAAGGAGTCGGCCATTTTGAACGGAGACGAGGAAACACTTATTCTCACTGGGAGTGGTGAGTCTGTGGAATTCTCTGCCTCGGAGGGCGGTGAAGGCCGGTTCTCTGGATGCTTTCAAGAGAGAGCTAGATAGGGCTCTTAAAGATAGCGGAATCAGGGGATATGGGGAGAAGGCAGGAAGGGGGAACTCATAGTGGATGATCAGCCATGATCCCATTGAATGGCGGTGCTGGCTCGAAGGGCAGAATGGCCTACTCCTGCACCTGTTGCCTATTGTCTATTGAATCAGGGGATATGGGGAGAAGGCAGGAACGGGGTACTGATTGGGGATGATCAGCCATGATCACATTGAATGGCGGTGCTGGCTCGAAGGGCCAAATGGCCTACTCCTGCACCTGTTGTCTATTGTCTATTGTCTATCACCTATAGGCAGGGGAGACCAATTTAACTTGGAAAGATTTCACAGGAACCGAAAGACCAATTTTAGTCAGAGGGTGGTGAGCCTGTGAAATTCACTGCCACAGATGGCTGTGGAGGCCGTGCCAATGGATAGTTTTTAAGGTGGAGTTTGATAGATTCTTGATTAGTACGGGTCTGGGGTGACGGGGAGAAGGCAGGAGAATGGGTTGAGAGGGAAAGAGAGATCAGCCATGATTGAATGCTGGAGTAGACTTGCTGGGCCTAATTCTGCTCCTATCCCTTGTGAAGAAAGTGAAGAAAGCCAATGCCATGTTGGCTTTTATAACAAGAGGAATCGAGTATAGGAACAAAGAGGTCCTTCTGCAGTTGTACAGAGCCCCCAGTGAGACCACACCTGGAGTATTGTGTGCAGTTCTGGCCCTGTTGGCCTTCATAACAAGAGGAGTTGAGTACAGGAGCAAAGAGGTCCTTCTGCAGTTGTACAGGGCCCTAGTGAGACCACACCTGGAGTATTGCGTGCAGTTTTGGTCCCCTAATTCTTGCTGTTGAGGGAGTGCAGCGTAGGTTTACAAGGTTAATTCCCGGGAAGGCGGGACTGTCATAAGGACCGAATGGCCTACTCCTGCACCTATTGTCTATTGTCTATTGTCACACCACAGTCAGTGGACGCAGGTTCATTAGTTTGTTTATTTTCATGTGTAGAGTGAAAAATTTTTTTGTTGCGTGCCACACAACCGGAAAGGCTATACATGATTATAATTAAGGTACAGCAGGCAGTGAAGAAAGCAGTGGGGTACCGCAAGGCTCGGAGCTGGGACCAGCAGTGACTAGTGGGGTACCACAAGGCTCGGTGCTGGGACCAGCAGTGACTAGTGGGGTACCGCAAGGCTCGGTGCTGGGACCAGCAGTGACTAGTGGGGTACCGCAAGGCTCGGTGCTGGGACCAGCAGTGACTAGTGGGGTACCGCAAGGCTCGGAGCTAGGACCAGCAGTGACTAGTGGGGTACCGCAAGGCTCGGAGCTGGGACCAGCAGTGACTAGTGGGGTACCGCAAGGCTCAGTGCTGGGACCAGCAGTGACTAGTGGGGTACCGCAAGGCTCGGTGCTGGGACCGCAGCTATTTACAATATACATCAATGATTTGGATGAAGGGATTCAAAGTAACATTAGCAAATTTGCAGATGACACAAAGCTGGGCGGCAGTGTGAACTGTGAGGAGGATGCTATGAGGATGCAGGGTGACTTGGACAGGTTGGGGGAGTGGGCAGATAGGCAACAGAGTGTACAAGCCCAGCCGCTCCATTCCCTCAGCATATGACAGTCCCGCCATCCCGGGAATTAACCTGGTGAACCTACGCTGCACTCCCTCAATAGCAAGAATGTCTTTCCTCAAATTAGGGGACCAAAACTGCACACAATACTCCAGGTGTGATATCCAGATAACCGGCCTCCACCGCCCTCTGTGGCAGAGACTCCATCAGACTGAAGAAGGGTTTCGGCCCGAAACGTTGCCTATTTCCTTCGCTCCATAGATGCTGCCGCACCCGCTGAGTTTCCCCAGCACTTTTGTCTGCCACTCTCTGGGTGAAGAAGTGTTTCCTCGTCTCCGTTCTAAGTGGCTGACCCCTTATTCTTAAACTGTGGCCCCTGGTTCTGGACTCCCCCAACATCGGGAACATGTTTCCTGCCTCTAGCGTGTCCAAACCCTTAACAATCTTATATGTTTCAAAAAGATCCCCTCCCATCCTTCTAAACTCCAGAGTGTACAAGCCCAGCCGCTCCATTCCCTCAGCGTATGACAGTCACGCCATCCCGGGAATTAACCTGGTGAACCTACGCTGCACTCCCTCAATAGCAAGAATGTCCTTCCTCAAATTAGGGGACCAAAACTGCACACAATACTCCAGGTGTGGTCTCACTAGGGCCCTGTACAACTGCAGAAGGACCTCTTTGCTCCTATACTCGACTCCTCTTGTTATGAAGGCCAACATGCCAAAACTGCACACAATACTCCAGGTGTGGTCTCACCAGGGCCCTGTACAACTGCAGAAGGACCTCTTTGCTCCTATACTCGACTCCTCTTGTTATGAAGGCCAACGTGCCATTGGCTTCCTACACTGCCTGCTGTACCTGCATGCTTACTTTCATAGACTGGTGAACAAGGACCCCCAGATCCCGTTGTACTCCCCCTTTTCCCAACTTGACGCCATTTAGATTCAAGGGAAGGATTTAAACATGCACTTCATACAGTGTTTAGTTAATGGAAGCTTCGATGGAGACGCGGAAACTCGCCAATGATAATCTCACTGGACATCAAGGCATGCTTGGAGACGCACATACCTTGCGTCTGCCTATTCCTTTATCAAGCATGGGCTGTTTCATTTGGTGGAGACTACCGAATGGAATCCAAGCATTAACCTCCCCATTTCCTTCGACCAAAGAATTGTCACTCAGTGAGCAGCTGCAGAGGGCCCAAAGCTGGGTGGCAGTGTGAACTGTGAGGAGGATGCTATGAGGATGCAGGGTGACTTGGACAGGTTGGGGGAGTGGGCAGATGCTTGGCAGATGCAGTTTAATGCGGATAAATGTGAGGTTATCCACTTTGGTAGCAGAGGCAGGAAGGCAGATTACTATCTAAATGGCGTCAAGTTGGGAAAAGGGGAAGTACAATGGGATCTGGGGGTCCTTGTTCATCAGTCTATGAAAGTAAGCATGCAGGTACAGCAGAAAGTGAAGAAAGCCAATGGCATGTTGGCCTTCATAACAAGAGGAGTCGAATATAGGAGCAAAGAGGTCCTTCTCCAGTTGTACAGGGCCCCAGTGAGACCACACCTGGAGTATTGTGTGCAGTTTTGGTCCCTTAATTTGAGGAAGGACATTCTTGCTATTGAGGGAGCCCAGCGTAGGTTCACCAGGTTAATTCCCGGGATGGCGGGACTGTCATATCCTGAGAGAATGGAGCAGCTGGGCTTGTACACTTTAGAAGGATGAGAGGGAATCTCATTGAAATATATAAGATTGTTAAGGGTTTGGACACGCTAGAGGCAGGAAACATGTTCCGGATGTTGGGGGAGTCCAGAACCAGGGGCCACACACACACAGTTTAAGAATAAGGGGTCGGCCATTTGGAACGGAGACGAGGAAACACTTTTTCTCACAGAGAGTTGTGAGTCTGTGGAATTCTCTGCCTCAGAGGGCGGTGGAGGCCGGTTCTCTGGATGCTTTCAAGAGAGAGTTAGATAGGGCTCTTAAAGATAGTGGAGTCAGGGGATACGGGGAGAAGGCAAGAACGGGGAACTGATTGGGGATGATCAGCCATGATCATAGTGAATGGCTGTGCTGGCTCGAAGGGCCGAATGGCCTACTCCTGCACCTATTGTCTATTGTCTATTGCCTATAAGGCAGGAACGGGGTACTGATTGGGGATGATCAGCCATGATCACATTGAATGGCGGTGCTGGCTTGAAGGGCCGAATGGCCTACTCCTGCACCTATTGTCTATTGTCTATTGCCTATAAGGCAGGAACGGGGTACTGATTGTGGATGATCAGCCATGATCACATTGAATGGCGGTGCTGGCTCGAAGGGCCGAGTAGCCTACTCCTGCACCTATTGTCTATAGTCTATTGTCTATTGACCGTGCCCGAGCCAACCGCTGAAGTGATACCATGAACGACAACACCACTGCACTCTCTTCCATGGATGCCCATTGACTTGGTCTACGAGGGCTACTCGGCATATGTCCATCCAGTTGGGCACAGCACCAAGGCCACGCTCTCATTTCACTCGTTCCATCGGAAAACCACCATCTCCAGCTTGAGGAACAGTTTCCTTCACACCAACCATTCTGAGCACCACAAATGCCAAATACACTCAAAAACCACGACACTGTTGGTCCGTTGCACTATGGGACTTCAAACTTTTGCACTAACTCAGATTGTTTCCGATGTATTGGAAACAGGAGTTGATAAATTAGGATGTCTTTCCTAATGTCCTTCCCAATTTGAGGAAGCACATCCTTGTGATTGAGGCAGTGCAGCGTAGGTTCACCAGATTGATCCCTGGGATGGCGGGAGTGTCATATGCGGAAAGATTGAAAAGACTAGGCTCGTATTCACTGGAGTTTAGAAGGATGAAGGGGGGATCTTATAGAAACTTATAAAAGGACTGGACAAGCTAGATGCAGGAATAATGTTCCCAATGTTATCAAGGGATATGGGGAGAAGGCAGGCACGGGTTATTGATTGGGGACGATCAGCCATGATCATATTGAATGGCGGTGCAGGCTCGAAGGGCCGAATGGCCTCCTCCTGAACCTATTTTCTATGTTTTCGATGTTGGCCAAATCACTGGATGGATTTAAACATAGAAACATAGAAACATAGAAATTAGGTGCAGGAATAGGCCATTCGGCCCTTCGAGCCTGCACCGCCATTCAATATGATCATGGCTGATCATCCAACTCAGTATCCCGTACCTGCCTTCTCTCCATACCCTCTGATCCCCTTAGCCACAAGGGCCACATCTAACTCCCTCTTAAATATAGCCAATGAACTGGCCTGAACTACCCTCTGTGGCAGAGAATTCCAGAGACCCACCACTCTCTGTGTGAAAAAAATCCTTCTCATCTCGGTCCTAAAGGATTTCCCCCTTATCCTTAAGCTGTGACCCCTTGTCCTGGACCTCCCCAACATCGGGAACAATCTTCCTGCATCTAGCCTGTCCAACCCCTTAAGAATCTTGTAAGTTTCTATAAGATCCCCTCTCAATCTCCTAAATTCTAGAGAGTATAAACCGAGTCTATGCAGTCTTTGTTCATAAGACAGTCCTGACATCCCAGGAATCAGTCTGGTGAACCTTCGCTGCACTCCCTCTACGGCAATAATGTCCTTCCTCAGATTTGGAGACCAGAACTGTACGCAATACTCCAGGTGTGGCCTCACCAAGACCCTGTACAACTGAAGTAGAACCTCCCTGCTCCTATACTCAACTTAAGAGAGAGTTAGATGGGGCTCTAGGGGCAAGAGGAATCAAGGGATATGGGGAGAAGGCAGACACGGGTTATTGATTGGGGACGATCAGCCATGATCGTAGTGAAGGGCTCGAAGGGTTCGAAGGGCTGAATGGCCTCCTCCGGCACCTATTTTCTATGTTTCTATGCATTGGTAGAGTTACTGTGGAGTTTAGAATTGTCAGTGACCCAGGTTCACTCCTGACTACGGGTGCTGTCTGTACCGAGTGTGTGTGTTCTCTCTGTAACCACGTGGGTTTTCTCCGGGTGCCCCGGTTTGGACCCACACTGGAAAGGATTGCAGATTTGGCCACTAATTGGCATATGTGAATTATAAATTGTTGCAGAGGTGGTAGGATAGTGCTAGTGCACGAGGTGATAATTGAAGGACATTATTGCCATAGAGGGAGTGCAGAAAAGGTTCACCAGACTGATTCCTGGGATGTCAGGACTGTCTTATGAACAAAGACTGCATAGACTCGGTTTATACTCTCTAGAATTTAGGAGATTGAGAGGGGATCTTATAGAAACTTACAAGATTCTTAAGGGGTTGGACAGGCTAGATGCAGGAAGATTGTTCCTGATGTTGGGGAGGTCCAGGACAAGGGGTCACAGCTTAAGGATAATGGGGAAATCCTTTAGGACCGAGATGAGAAGGACTTTTTTCACACAGAGAGTGGTGGGTCTCTGGAACTCTCTGCCACAGAGGGTAGTTGAGGCCAGTTCATTGGATATATTTAAGAGGGAGTTAGATGTGGCCCTTGTGGCTAAGGGGATCAGAGGGTATGGAGAGAAGGCAGGTACGGGATACTGAAGAAGGGTCTCGACCCGAAACGTCGCCTATCTCCTTCGCTCCTTAGATGCTGCTGCACCCGCTGAGTTTCTCCATCTTTTTGTGTAACCCACGGGATACTGAGTTGGATGATCAGCCATGATCACATTGAATGGCGGTGCAGGCTCGAAGGGCCGAATGGCCTACTCCTGCACCTAATTTCTATGTTTCTATGTGATCGCTGGCCATTGCAGACTCCCCGGGCTGAAGGGCCAGTTTGCACATCATGTCTCTGAAGGCCAAAACCAACTTACACAATAGACAACAGACAACAGACAATAGGGGCAGGAGTAGGCCTTTCGGCCCTTCGAGCCAGCACCGCCATTCAATGTGATCACGGCTGATCGTCCCCAATCAATAACCCGTGCCTGCCTTCCCCCCATATCCCTTGACTCCACCAGCCCCTAGAGCTCTATCCAACTCTCTCTTAAATCCATCCAGTGAATCATAGAAACATAGAAATTAGGTGCAGGAGTAGAGGCCATTCGGCCCTTCGAGCCAGCACCGCCACTCAATGTGATCATGGCTGATCATCCAACTCAGTATCCCGTACCTGCCTTCTCTCCATACCCTCTGATCCCTTTAGCCACAAGGGCCACATCTAACTCCCTCTTAAATATAGCCAATGAACTGGCCTTAACTACCCTCTGTGGCAGAGAGTTCCAGAGACCCACCACTCTCTGTGTGAAAAAAGTCCTTCTCATCTCGGTCCTAAAGGATTTCCCCCTTATCCTTAAGCTGTGACCCCTTGTCCTGGACCTCCCCAACATCGGGAACAATCTTCCAGCATCTAGCCTGTCCAACCCCTTAAGAATCTTGTAAGTTTCTATAAGATCCCCTCTCAATCTCCTAAATTCTAGAGAGTATAAACCGAGTCTATGTAGTCTTTGTTCATAAGACAGTCCTGACATCCCAGGAATCAGTCTGGTGAACCTTCGCTGCACTCCCTCTACGGCAATAATGTCCTTCAATGATCACCTCGTGCACTAGCACTATCCTACCACCTCTGCAACAATTTATAATTCACATATGCCAATTAGTGGGCAAATCTGCAATCCTTTCCAGTGTGGGTCCAAACCGGAGCACCCGGAGAAAACCCACATGGTCACAGAGAGAACACACACACTCGGTACAGACAGCACCCGTGGTCAGGAGTGAACCTGGGTCACTGACAATTCTACAAGCCTCGTCTTTTCAATCTTTCCTCATATGACAGTCCCGCCATCCCAGGGATCAATCTGGTGAACCTACGCTGCACTGCCTCAGCCAATAGACAATAGACAATAGACGCAGGAGGAGGCCATTCGGCCCTTCGTGCCAGCACCGCCATTCAATGTGATCATGGCTGATTATCAAGGATGTCTTTGAAAAAGACGATAGACTTGCACTTATTTCCACCTGTTCTTCCTTCCTCTAAACTCACTCTGCTATCCTTCATTGAGCTTCACTATTCTATGCAATTTTGTCGTTTGCGTTTTAGCGTTAGAGATACAGCGCGGAAACAGGCCCTTCGGCCCACCGGGTCCGTACATTTACACCAAGCCAATTAACCTACAAACCTGCACGTCTTTGGAGTGCGGGAGGAAGCCGAAGATCTCGGGGGGAAACCCACGCAGGTCACGGGGAGAACGTGCAAACTCCGTACGGACAGTCGGGATGGAACCCGGGTCTCTGGCGCTGCATTCGCTGTAAGGCAGCGACTCCACCGCTGCGCCAAGCCTTTTGCCTTTTAAATCTCTTTCCTTTGTCCGACCATCCGCCCATCGACCCCGCGACTAATCTGCATCCACCTATCACTCACCAAGCTTCGTCCTGCCCTCTTCCTACTTCTACCTTCTCCTTGGAATCAGTCCAAATGTCACCTATCCATGTTCTCCACACAGATGCTGCCTGACCCGCTGAGTTACTCCAGCACTCTGTGAAACGTCACCTATCCGTGTTCTCCACACAGATGCTGCCTGACCCGCTGAGTTACTCCAGCACTCTGTGAAACGTCACCTATCCACGTTCTCCACAGATGCTGCCTGACCCGCTGAGTTACTCCAGCACTCTGTGAAACGTCACCTGTCCGTGTTCTCCACAGATGCTGCCTGACCCGCTGAGTTACTCCAGCACTCTGTGAAACGTCACCTATCCATGTTCTCCACACAGATGCTGCCTGACCCGCTGAGTTACTCCAGCACTCTGTGAAACGTCACCTGTCCATGTTCCCCACAGATGCTGCCTGACCCGCTGAGTTACTCCAGCACTCTGTGAAACGTCACCTATCCATGTTCTCCACAGACGCTGCCCGACCCGCTGAGTCTATCTTCTGTTACTGATAATGATTGATATGAAAATATAAATCATTGGGAAAACTGGTGTCTATTCCGGCACCTTGGTACATGCCTGCCTGCCTGCCTGCCTGAAACACCTGCCTGGAACAAGGCATGATATTTCTGCTTGACTATAGGATAAGCAGGGCACGTTTATGGAGGCACACTGCTGCTGCTGCTGGCTCATAGTGCCTCCAGGATGCAGGGATGTGAGCTGCAGGAGATAACTTAGACAACAGACAACAGGTGCAGGTGTAGGCCATTCGGACCTTCCAGCCAGCACCGCCATTCACTGTGATCATGGCTGATCATCCACAATCAGTACCCCGTTCCTGCCTTCTCCCCATATCCCCTGACTCCGCTATCTTTAAGAGCCCTATCTAGCTCTCTCTTGAACGTGCATCCAGAGAACCGGCCTCCACCGCCCTCTGAGGCAGAGAATTCCACAGACTCACAACTCTCTGTGAGAAAAAGTGTTTCCTCGTCTCCGTTCTAAATGGCCGACCCCTTATTCTTAAACTGTGTGTGTGGCCCCTGGTTCTGGACTCCCCCAACATCGGGAACATGTTTCCTGCCTCTAGCGTGTCCAAACCCTTAACAATCTTATATGTTTCAATAAGAATCCCTCTCATCCTTCTAAACTCCAGAGTGTACAAGCCCAGCCGCTCCATTCTCTCAGCATATGACAGTCCCGCCATCCCGGGAATTAACCTTGTAAACCTACACTGCACTCCCTCAATAGCAAGAATGTCCTTCCTCAAATTAGGGGACCAAAACTGCACACAATACTCCAGGTGTGGTCTCACTGGGGGCCTGTACAACTGCAGAAGGACCTCTTTGCTCCTGTACTCAACTCCTCTTGTTATGAAGGCCAACAGGCCAGAACTGCACACAATACTCCAGGTGTGGTCTCACTAGGGCTCTGTACAACTGCAGAAGGACCTCTTTGTTCCTATACTCGATTCCTCTTGTTATAAAAGCCAACATGGCATTGGCTTTCTTCACTTTCTTCACAAGGGATAGGAGCAGAATTAGGCCCAGCAAGTCTACTCCGCCATTCAATCATGGCTGATCTCTCTTTCCCTCTCAACCCCATTCTCCTGCCTTCTCCCCGTCACCCCAGACCCGTACTAATCAAGAATCTATCAAACTCCACCTTAAAAACTATCCATTGGCACGGCCTCCACAGCCATCTGTGGCAGTGAATTTCACAGGCTCACCAGCCTCTGACTAAAATTGGTCTTTCGGTTCCTGTGAAATCTTTCCAAGTTAAATTGGTCTCCCCTGCCTATAGGTGATAGACAATAGACAATAGACAACAGGTGCAGGAGTAGGCCATTCGGCCCTTCGAGCCAGCACCGCCATTCAATGTGATCATGGCTGATCATCCCCAATCAGTACCCCGTTCCTGCCTTCTCCCCATATCCCCTGACTCCGCTATGTTTAGGAGCCCTATCTAGCTCTCTCTTGAACGTGTATCCAGAGAACCGGCCTCCACCGCCCTCTGAGGCAGAGAATTCCACAGACTCACCACTCTCTGTGAGGAAAAGTGTTTCCTCGTCTCCATTCTAAATGGCCGACCCCTTATTCTTAAACTGTGTGTGGCCCCTGGTTCTGGACTCCCCCAACATCGGGAACATGTTTCCTGCCTCTAGCGTGTCCAAACCCTTAACAATCTTATATGTTTCAATAAGATCCCCTCTCATCCTTCTAAACTCCAGAGTGTACAAGCCCAGCCGCTCCATTCTCTCAGCATATGACAGTCCCGCCATCCCGGGAATTAACCTGGTGAACCTACGCTGCACTCCCTCAATAGCAAGAATGTCCTTCCTCAAATTAGGGGACCAAAACTGCACACAATACTCCAGGTGTGGTCTCACTAGGGCCCTGTACAACTGCAGTTGGACCTCGTTGCTCCTAGACTCAACTCCTCTTGTTATAAAGGCCAACATGCCATTCGCTTTCTTCACTGCCTGCTGTACCTGCATGCCTACTTTGATTCATAGCCATCCAGCCTGTCTAGAATTCTCTTAAACGCCTTTTGGGGGTCATATTCACAAATTCACGAGTTATAGTAGAATTAGGCCATTTGGCCCATCCACTCCACCATTCAATCAAGACTGATCTCTGCCTCCCAATCCCATTTCCTGCCTTCTCCCCATAACCCTTGACACACATTCTAATCAAAAATGTGTCTATCTCTGCCTTAAAAATATCCACTGACTTGTGGCCTCCACAGCCCTCTGTGGCAATGAGTTCCACAGATTCACCGCCCTCTGACTAAAGAAATTCCTCCTCATCTCCTTCCTAAAAGAACGCCCTTTAATTCTGAAGCTGTGACCTCTGGTCCTAGACTCTCCCACTAGTGAAAACATCCTCTCCACATCCACTCTATCCAGGCCTTTCACTATTCGGTAATGATCCAATAAGGTCCCCCTCTCATCCTTCTAAACTCCAGCGAGTACAGGCCCAGCGCCGACAAACGCTCATCGTAGGTTAACCCACTCATTGCTGGGATGGTTCTTGTCAACCTCCTCTGGACCCTCTCCAGAGCCGGCGCATCCTTCCTCAGATATGGGGCCCAGAACTGCTCACAAATGCTCCAAATGCAGCCCTGACCAGGCCATTACATCCCTGTTTTTGTATACAAGCCCTCTTGATATAAGTGCCAGCATTAAATTGCAAACTACCGATTTGACTTTTGGCCGATTTCTGGATTTGCTCTTCATTAGCAAATTTGCAGATGACACAAAGCTGGGTGGCAGTGTGAACTGTGAGAAGGATGCTATGAGGATGCAGGGTGACTTGGACGGTTTGGGGGAGTGGGCAGGTGCAGTTTAATGCGGATAAATGTGAGGTTATCCACTTTGGTAGCAAAAACAAGAAGGCAGATTACGATCGAAATGGCGTCAAGTTGGGAAAAGGGGAAGTACAACGGGATCTGGGGGTCCTTGTACATCAGTCTATGAAAGTAAGCATGCAGGTACAGCAGGCGGTGAAGAAAGCCAATGTCATGTTGGCCTTCATAACAAGAGGAGTTGAGTATAGGAGCAAAGAGGTCCTTCTGCAGTTGTACAGGGCCCTGGTGAGACCACACCTGGAGTATTGTGTGCAGTTTTGGCTTGTTGGCCTTCATAACAAGATGAGTTGAGTATAGGAGCAAAGAGGTCCAACTGCAGTTGTACAGGGCCCTAGTGAGACCACACCTGGAGTATTGTGTGCAGTTTTGGTCCCCTAATTTGAGGAAGGACATTCCTGCTATTGAGGGAGTGCAGCGTAGGTTTACAAGGTTAATTCCCGGGATGGCGGGACTGTCATATGCTGAGAGAATGGAGCGGCTGGGCTTGTACACTCTGGAGTTTAGAAGGATGAGAGGGGATCTCATTGAAACATGTAAGATTGTTAAGGGTTTTGACGCACTAGAGGCAGGAAACATGTTCCCGATGTTGGGGGAGTCCAGAACCAGGGGCCACACACAGTTCAAGAATAAGGGGTCGGCCATTTAGAACGGAGACGAGGAAACACTTTTTCACCCAGAGAGTGGCAGACAAAAGTGCTGGGGAAACTCAGCGGGTGCGGCAGCATCTATGGAGCGAACGAAATAGGCAACGTTTCGGGCCGAAACCCTTCTTCAGTCTGCCTCAGAGGGCAGTGGAGGCCGGTTCTCTGGATACTTTCAAGAGAGAGCTAGGTAGGGCTCTTAAAGATAGCGGAGTCAGGGGATATGGGGAGAAGGCAGGAACGGGGAACTGATTGTGGACGATCAGCCGTGATCACATTGAATGGCGGTGCTGGCTGGAAGGGCCGAATGGCCTAACTCCTGCACCTGTTGTCTACTGTCGATTGAGATGGGTTTATCTTGGACTGGGATGAAAGTTGAGCAATAAAGCACCACCTTACCTGGGTTGATCACTTCCATTATGTCCCGCCATACTCGGTACTGGATGGGTCCTTTGAACGAGCCCAGGGGTAGCTTGCCTTCCGCTACAGTCGTTTGATAATTGCTGTCACTAATGGCGGAAAGCGTGGCGTTAGAGGCCGTTAAACAAGGCATTGAAATATGAACTTGCGCTTATTTAAGTCAAGGCTTGTGCCTACCTCTTCCCCTTGTCTGGGTCCTCCTGAAAGTTCAAAAAAAAAAGAGAGACTAGAGTCAAGATGTCCCTGGAGAGAACACACATCATGTACAAACTAATATGAATGTACGCATGCAGGTACAGCAGGCAGTGAAGAAAGCCAATGGCCTGTTGGCCTTCATAACAAGAGGAGTTAAGTATAGGAGCAAAGAGGTCCTTCTGCAGTTGTACAGGGCCCTAGTGAAACCACACCTGGAGTATTGTGTACAGTTTTGGCCTGTTGGCCTTCATAACAAGAGGATTTGAGTATCGGAGCAAAGAGGTCCTTCTGCAGTTGTACAGGGCCCTAGTGAAACCACACCTGGAGTATTG